>OZ010737.1:58857295-58919795 GCA_963932295.1 Tipula lateralis
AAAAAATACTGACAACATTTTTTTCATAAAGACTGATTTCCATTCCAAAGACTGATGAAAAAAATTTTGTCAGTATTTTTACTGAAAAAGCAAGAGCGAAAAAAAAAATAAAAATGCCATTAGAGTGACTGAGACGTTTTTTCCATTTTTATTTTTTTTATTTTGACAGATGCGTGTAACATAACCAATAAATTTCAATTAATTTTTTGTTTTTTAAAAAAAAGAACGAATACTCTTTAAATCTACAACAATAAATTAAAAAAAAATAAACTAAACATAAGTATTCATTATTTCAATTATTTTCACAATGAATTAATATGAATGACATAAAACGAAATGTTAAAATTATTCATTGACCACAAAAAATCAGCCATCTTTATTTTTCCTATAAGATATTTCGCCAGTACTGAATAAAAATACTTCTCTTGATATATTTTGTCAGTAATGCTATAATTATTTTCTCAGTAACCATAAAAATTTATTCAGTACTGACTTAATTTTTTGTACTGGAAATATTTTTTATTTCACTCGCACTTTAAGAAAAAATTAATTTTTTATCCCGCCTTGACTATTTTGTCAGTATTTTTTCATAATGGAAATCAGCCTTAATGGAAATCAGCCTTTAGTTACAATTAGATTAGCCTTTAGTTACGATTGATCAGAGGTGAGGTGTCTGTTTTTTTTACATGAAATCATATTTACATATAGAATGTAAAACAATAACCTTATGTAAACTACACAATTTTTACATGTAAACCACCGTGTAAATTACATCACGTAAATGACACACTCAACTGTGTTATCCATTACTTTACCAATTCGTTTTTGCTTTTCGATTTTTCTTGACTAGTTCTCTAATTTGAATAGGATTTGATCATTGTGGCACTTACAGTCATTATTATAGGTGAATGGTTAGATGGTATGACGTTCTTCAATGAGTATAAAGTTGTTTTACTTATCTCTTTTTTTACATTAAAATCTATGAGGTCTGTTAATTAATATTATTATTCGTGATCCTGCATGTCTTCTATAACTCCTGTTCTTTGAATAAGATTCAAATTTTTTGATTACCCTGTCTGATAACCACAAACTGTAGGCATCTGTCATGTTCATATTTTCTCAAGAATTTCGTTGTTGTTGCTGATTTGATATCTTTTTGACGTTTGTTTTAAAATAATTGCAAATAAAATAATTATCAGGAAAGAGTCTAAGAGGAAATAGTCTGACCGATCATGGAATGGTATACTAGTAAGACGTCATGTCTAGCAAATTATAAAACATATTAAATAACATTTTTTCTTCCATCCCAGTTTACAAACTCAGGTTGATTGATAATCTTACTTTATATGTGTACCTGTCCGTCAAAAGCAAACGATGTTGACGACATTAAAATAGAGATGCTTTCATCAAACTTTTGCTAAGATGTAACTTTACACAGTTTTCTTTTACAAATCAGACGTTATGACGCTTTTCTTTATATTTCAAGCGCATTTCATTATAAAGTTATCATTTTAATTTTCTTATTAGACGACTTGCTTTCATTGCATAAAAAGTATAAAGCTCAACTTCAAAGCATTCAATTTAATTTTCAATTCTTGTCGTTTCGTTTCGTTCTTGGTTTAATAAGAAAAATAAACAATTTATTTATATTATTATTATTCTCGATGTCCAATTATATTCTTGTCGAAATAAAACATTTAAGAAGAAAGTTTTCGTCTAATTTATTTATTTCGTTATATATCTTAAATATTATTTGCAGCACTTGCAAACTTTATATTAGCATACTCGTACCTAGTTATTTGTTTTTTAATTTAAATTAAATAAAAATAATGTATTCTTAAAGAATTTCGAGCGTTTCTCAAAGATATATAGGACGGAAATTATTTCCCAAGAAAGGTCGGGGTTATGGTTCATGGTAGGCACTGAAAGTAGTGATATCAACTAGCAAATCATAACTTTTTTGGAAATTAGTCATGCTAATCACTGATTATTACCAAAAGCCTTTCAAAAAACTGTTGGATTACCTCAATTTAAATAAACTGGGTTCTTTAATTTTTTGACCTTTATCCATCTTGTATATGTAGTTCATGACATTATGACGGTTCGAATTTATTGTACTTTAGATCTCTTTGACTCTAGATTTCTGAATTGTTTCTTATGTTGGAATAACCCGGAATTTTACCGAAAAGTTTATGTTGCCAGGATCATATTTGATAAAAAAATTTAACCGACATAATTTGGCTTTAACTTGCATTTCTTTGAATTGGAACATCCACGTTTCAACCATTTGTAGTATTGGGTTGAATAAATTAAATAAAACAATTATTGTTTAAATTGTGGAATTACCACTCTACTTATCACAGCTGCAATAGCAGGGTTGGGCCTGATAATATCATAATACACATACGAGGAAAGGTTGTAAATATCAGTCTTAATTTAACACATGCATTATACAGGTAGAGAATTCCGATAGAGGCGGAGTGATTTTCATTTTCCGATAACAATAGATAAGAACACATATATAAACACATCTCCGAGTCCAAATCTCATGAACTAGCCGAGTATTATTGGCTGGCATGTAACAATGTAATGTGCAAATGGTCTTCGTCAAAATAAGACTGCGGCAGAGTTGGGAGACTATTTTGCCCCAGAACGGCAATGGTTATAGCAAAGATTTTTTTGTAATATCTCATTCATTTTTCTTTCAACAATAGAGCACTATTATAAAATAAAGTAGCTTTGAATTGGATTGATGACTGTATTCACTGAAAACCCCCGTTATTTATCCGTGCTGCTCTGCAACATCATATAAGAATCGACCCAATTTCAACCTAGAAGCATTATGTATTGTTGAAGGACATCCAACAATTAATGCAATTAATAAGGTGAGTATTTTATTTGTTGAAAGAGCTGAACATTTTCTCTATTCTATGTTTTAAAGATTAAGTGATTCTGGTGACCCTGGATAACATGGCAAGACATTCTGGAGGCTATTTGAGCGATCGATGACTGTCGTATAAAATAACAAGTGGAATAAACATAACAAATCACAGCTAGAGCAGCACCGAAGTCAATTCTCGGCCTCGACCTTTTGAACAAGACGAGGTATTGTGTTTTTGATTGGTTACACCAACGATTTTATGGCATTAGTATCATCTCGGAAATCCAAATTAGTCCAAGACATTTTTAACGAAGTAGGGTGGACATTTTGATTGACCGACACCTTGATCAAAAAGTTCCCGGAAGCTTGACATTTGCAAAAAGTTACGTAGTCAAGAATACATCTATCTCTGTATGTGTTGGCGAATATTTACAATTTAAGAAATGGATTGAATTTGCAACAACAAACTTGTACTAAATGTTGCGTAAAAAACGGATTTAATGGTGCGTGAATATTGGAAATGTTGGAATAGTGTTTCGGCAACCATTCTCTAAAGAAAACGGTCGTTTACCAGCGGCACGAGCGGTTTACTAGTGGCCATGAGTCAATCGAAGATTAGGAACGTAGTGGCAGAAGATCAACATCGAAAACCGACGAAAACATTGATAAATTAAAAGAAATGTTGGTCAATAACCATTAGAGAGATAGCAGTGGACTTGGACATTGCCTATGGATCCGTCCAAGACATTTTGGTTAATGATTTGGGTTTGCATCATGTAGCAGCAAAGTTGGTGAAAATAAAGCGTGTTGACGCCGCAAAAGACATGATTTGCGAGGCTGAATCACATTTTACATTCAACAAACGGATCATTACTGAAGGCGAGACATGGGTTTATGAGTACGACATGCAGTCCAGATATCAAGCGAGTGAATGACCTTCACCAAATGAGCCAATAACAAACCAACCACGTCGTTTTCAGTCAAAAAAGAAGGCAATGCTCACGGTTTTCATCGATTACAACGGTGTAGTGCATCAGAAATTTTTGCCAGAAGGCCAGATCGTAAACAGAGAGTATTATTTGGGCGTTATGAAATTTTTGCGCGAAGCAATTCGCTGAAAGAGACCAGAATTGTGGGCAGAAAACTCGTGAATTTTGCACCATGTAACGCACCGTTGCACAGTGCCATCATTATTCGTAATTTTTTGGTTAAAAATGCAACAAATATATGTTGCAACACCAATATATGTTAAGCAATACCTGCGTAATGGAGGCAAAGTTTGCTTAGTTAAACATTTACATGTCTAGAGGACTATATGATAAATAGGAGACAGATCAAATAAAATATGATCGGTTGCAGTCTGGAAATCTCGTGGGCTGCGTGTGAGTGAGTAAAAATCGCACACTATGAAGCAAAGTTATCTTCCCCGGTTCCGTTTGAAGGGGTTTTTACCTACAAAAGTGACCAATTAGTTTGTCCAATCACATCCTCGCCGATTTTAGTCCAATCACATCTTCACTATACCACTTAGTTATTTGCTCAAGATTTGGCCGATCCATCTCCACTTTCTTGTCTTTATTTTGGTTTCTATGTATGGGACTTACTTGTTTCACAATGCAGTTCAATGGTGGTTATGGTGTTAGTGTTTCGGTATTGGTCGAAAAAAAAAATGGTTTCCAACACCTGTATAGTTTTTTTCTCACTTTTTCTGTGTGTTTTAATTTCTTACACTCAGAATACAGAAAATATAAAGAAGTATGTCAACACGAGTTGAGCATCCTTTTCTTGGTGTTCCGTGGAGGGCAGAAGAATTCCAGACTAAATGTTACATGTTGGATGTCCGGCTTTATTTAACGTTTGTTCTGTCCCATTTGTTTCCGCTTTTGTGCAGCCATGGCACACAAATTCATTTACATTTTCAATTTGTACATTGTTGAGGTGCATCAATGTGATTATATTTGGGTTGAGGACTTATTCGTTTGCTAGATCTAGGTTAGATCACGGTCCGTTGTGATATCACTCTATGTACGGTTATAGGTCCGAGTTTTTCCATAGTACCATCTGCGCATTGCATAGCTCCATGTCAGCCTATAGCACTGACATGAAAGATGGGTCGGCCCATGGATTCTAAACACGACAGAGGATCCAGATATATGTTCATTTTTCACACTGATCGCACCGCCCAACGATCGAAGGTGAAAACCCCATATGAATAAGTAGCTAAATCTAATAGCTGTTGTTATCTCTGCTACATGTCTGACTATTTGAGTGTGAGCAAAGGTATGTCTTCTACTAAGTTTAGATCACTGAGTCAGATTTCATCAGTCAGATGCTTTGGGATGAGCATTTTTCAAAGTGTCTACAAAGCGTTTTTATTTATTGTATCAAAGTGGTGAATTTTATTCAGGAAAATACGGATTAAGTTGATGTTGCAAATTACTCCTGGTCTCAGGTTGCTTTGTTCGTTTCTTAATTTTGCAATGATCGGATGCCATTGCGAGTATCTTTATTATTGTGTTTAGTATAGAATTACCCTACCAATTTTTGCATTCCTTTAGGTCAACTTTATTGGAGAATGTTACTGTCAAACCTTTCTTCCATTATATAGGACTGTTCTGACAAAATATCACACTTCTTGAATTATTGGTGTTTGTGTACTTCCATTTACACAAAAACCAATAATTCAGCCTTATTGCTCTCCAACTTTGAATGACACTTGTTACCCCGGAACTATTTATCCGGTTCGATCACTGGATTGTGAATATAAACTTGCAAACTTTAAATTTCAACTAAATTTATTTCCCACCAAAATTACACAAATAATTCACAAATATTTATGTTAACTATTATTTTACACAATAATTATCACTACTATTATTTTAACACTTTACTTTCACTTTTTATCACTTCCCGATATTAACACTTTGAAGTTCAAAATTGAACTGTCTCGTAACTCAAATGTCTACACGTATTTATACGACGCAAATACTTGTAGAACATTCCATTATTTTGCATCCCTACACTTCGCGAATGTTCTTTTCGTCGTATTTTGTTCGCTCCGCCTATTTTATTATTTATTTTGTTCGTATTTGTAAACATTTGGTTACAGGGTAACCCCTACTGCTATAATTTATAACTCTTTTTAGTTATCAATGGTGACATCTGTGATTCGTCACAGTATTGACCAGTATGTACGACATCTATACTAGTGCCATGTACATACAATTCAATTTTCAAAATTTTAAATTTAGTAGAATAATTTCTAAATTTAATTTTGTCGGTTTATTAAACTAAAACATACGATCTGCCATAAAAAGCCCAATTATGGTTTGGATAAAAACTGTAACGGATGTGGTTATTTCAAATAACGAAAATTCTTAATATCGGATTAACCACCAAAATTTTAAAGTTTACCATACTCGAGTGATAAACATAAATTTGCTATAAATGTTAATTGGAAATTTCATTTCCGTTTGAAAATATTCGCCAATTACAAAACAAAATCAAATGTACCCACAGCTTACAACAACAAATTAGTTGGAAATTAAATTACGTAAAAAAGCTTTTCCAGATGTTATTGCTTCTCGTATATTGTGGATTGGATTTTGTTGGTAGTATTTCTTGTATTAAATTATTTATTAAACGATACAAATTAATTTGATTATTATTATTATTATTTTTATTACGAAACGATGATTATCGTTATCAATATTATTCTCATTTTCTTAAGAGATTTGACAAGAAATTAATGTTGCTGTTGAATGAAACTATCTATACTCGATAGTCAGATACCTATAGTATATAATAATATTGGGGCGGTCAAATAATTATGATATTTATGGGCTTACTCCGGGAAATTATATCAATTACCTGTGAATACTTTATGGTACTTATTTTAGCATGGATTTGTTTTACAATCAATCAATTATAACATGACGTCTAGAGATAATGATGTAGTTCATCATTTAATCAATCTTGACGGGATTTCGGACTTGGGTGTGCCATTTTCCAAGTACCCTCAATTTCAAATCGATAGAAAGATGTGTCTCCTTTTTAAATATACAATTGTATAGTAGTTCTCTACAATGGTGTTTTGCAACACGGTATGACATCAAGAACAGTTAATGACATACGTCCCAATTTCTTAGATCGGAATCATTCTAGCTCCATCGGTTTCGCTCTTAAGCTCTTCATACTGTTCCAGATCACTCTCTTCGTCGTGCAGCTATCGTCACCGACAGCGACCTCCAAATCATTACGTTTGAATCAGCACGCAGAACGTGACCGAGCCAGCGTGTTTGTTCTCCTTTGATTTCATGCACGATATCAGAAATTTGTATTATGTGGTATCTTTGGACGCCATCTTTGGTACTCATCTGTCAAGGACTAACTCTCAGATCCATACATAACAACGGGTCTGATCTACACTCTGTACAATTTGCAAGATATTTTGAATTCAGAAGTGAACGTGGAGGATATAAAGTGCGATTGCCAGCATCAAGGCGAATCTTGATATTCTCTCCCACAGTATTCGTGAGTAATGAGAGATCCAAGATTCTTGAATCTCATTACTCCTTCAAACGTGTGTTTACCACTACTGTAATTAATCGGAATCAATACTACTTTCGTCACATGTTCTTCCATGTTTCGGTTATTTCTTCACAATGAGCCTGAAGTTAGTTCGTATAAGTCTTTCAAGACTTAAACTTGTCTTTGAAAGTGATCTTGCTATATGTGATCTTGCTATTAATGGGTATTCATTCCATTGGCGCTCCCATATTTGGTTGTACGATCTCTCCTCGCATTCTAGTCTTCGGTCCTTTAAAGTCTGTACAGATATTACTCCGTTGCTGCCATCGTGTTACGTTTTTATGTTTGAAATTTTGCCAAATATTATCCTCTTTACTTTAAACGTTTTGCAGTACGATTTGCATTCCTCTTTGCAGTACGATTTGCAATACTCCACACATGGTCTCTTTATTAGTTAATCACATTTTCTGGTCAACATCCTTTTCGACGCGCTTTTGTAAGGTAAAGTAAAGAGTCACATTCAATCCAGTAGCACTTAACTTCGCTACTTAACGGTGCCTATCCCTTTCTAAATTTTCCCTTCCAGCTAATATTTGAACCCGTAACTGTTCTTCATAATGCTTTCTTTATTTTTGCGGTTTAAAATATTATAATCTTTGCAACAGTCCTCACATGACCTTATCCGGATCCATTACGACACTCTACTGTAAAGTAATCGTTCCGCTGGGCCATTTTGGAACTGTGTGATTGGTTCTGATTAGAAATGGCTAGCCACACAGATATTGGTGGAATTGTTTGGATGATGACAAAGCTACGCTCAGATTTTTTGCATAAAACTCATACCTGGATAAATTTATCGTTACACTCAGTGGTCTAAACAGTGCCGTTACATTGTGTAGGGCGATGTTTATAAATTGTTTACCAATTATATATAATACATTCCTTATCAGGATAATAAACTTGGTCGCTCGTATATATTTTTGGGTACCAGTTAGTCTGGAAAACCCTTAATCTTGTCGAAATCCCTGTTGATTCCTTTATTTGAAACGATGTGGCCTAAATACTTCAGCTTTAGCACTTATTGCAAGTCGTTCAGAAGTTTGAGAAACGTGCGCCTCAATTAGATGGAGGTTAAAAGACAGAACCTCAATGTTAAAGCAAGCAGCAAGCATACCATGAATCTTTTGAAGACTATGAAGACTAGAACGTACAAAGAAGACATGAGCCAAATGGCGTCGCGTTGTATTTTCATAATTCTTAGCCTCTTGTGAACACTGACTTCTCTCTGTATTCTGAATGGACTTCTACTTGTCAGTACCCATTCGATGCAATGTACTATGACAAATTATTACAGTAAACATCGTAGCAATCAAACAAGTAACGAACTTTTTTCATTGTTTCAATATAATCAGTTCATTGAAATCTGTAAAAATTTCAGACCTTCAATTGATTGATTATACGGATGGTGTCTTTATGATTAGATTAAGTGGAATCAGGGTATGTAATCAACTTCTGGCAGTCTCAAAACAAAGTCACCAGTCGGTTATCGAATAGATATTTTTCGGTTGATAAGGATTGGCGTAGACAATAATAACGTATCTTCTAGTCATGTAGATCAAGAATCGAAGATCGTTCAAAAATCACCAATGGTTAATATATGGATTAGGGAGAGTAGAATTTAAGAAGATTTAAGCTTGGTATTACGATTACAGGTACAAAATCGGTATTTAATAAGTTCAAATAGATTTAAACTCGATGAAAATTCATAATTAATTTCCGCAATTTTTAGGGTACAGAACAACTCCCAACTTCAACTAATTTATACTGTTACCTATTCGGGCGTGTATGACGTGTATTCTTAATTTCTTCGAGTATCTAAAACAAACTTTTTACCTTCTCGGAAATGTACGAGTAATGTCATTTTGAAAAATTAGTCTTAACATCAATTATATTCAAATAAATAGAAAAACAAAATTCCGAGAAAATTGTATTACCCCAGGTATAATATCAAATGGAAAATGACAAAATAATGGATGAATGATTAAAAATATATAAAAGGTTTATGAAGAATTAGTCTGTCCGTGTGTTGTGTGATGATCAAAACGTTGTCAAGATAGATATTAAATTACGGAAAAACAATGGACCGAAGAAAATATAAAATTAGAATGATTTAAAAATTTTAATATTGTTTATACATGTCCCAGGCAAATAGCTACTTTAGGCAAAAAGGATTTGCTTGGAAAACAAATACTTTGTTTTTTGTCTTAAAGAGTTGCTGGCCTTTGGTTTGGTCCCTAATTAGATAAATATAATGTTTAGTTTACAAATAGGAATGAGCATCGGGGAGGCTTTTATGAATAAATTCGATATAGGATCCGATATCGAAAAATTCGCTATTATGAAAATAAAAAGACAAAACGAAATATTTCCGAAAGTCAAATTTCAAAATCCGACTACTATTGTTGTATCGGAAAAAAACCGAAATCGGATTAGTTCATAATAGCTTCCCTGATATTTATAAAATTTTAATTTCTGGAGAGTGAAGTTTATTTAAAAGGTCCTCGATAGATGGGGAAAGAAAGTTCGACCGTGAAAAAAATTCGCCAGGATGTTTAATGTAATTTAAAACTACCTTGATAGATTCTGTAATGCCCAGAAGAAAGGAAATTTTTGTGACGCACACAAGCCAAGTTATGGTTATTAGTACGTCAAGAAAGGAAAAGTTTCTTAAAATAATTTGTTCCAAGCGAATTGAACAAGTCTCTAGTGCCAACTTTCAGAGTGAGGGTTATTTAAGTATAAAACTTGTTTTCAACAGTCTGTAAACATTGCAACTTTGCAAGCCGTTTTAAATGAGGTGTTATTGCAATTGAGGATCACTTATTCGTAACAAAGTGTGTGTGATTATAGTATTTGAGAATTTGAGTTGCACGAGTGTATAATCGAATAGGGTTTGAATGAGAATAGAAACGTTTTGGAACAGTCATTCTACATATGTCATCTGGTTACGGTTGGCTATGCAAATCATTCATCCTTTGTTGCTGCGCAACATCGTGGTCTGAATCGTCCTTCATATTAGTATATTGAATACCATTGAGCAATGCAAAATATGTAGATACCTTCTTGGATGAGTTGAACTACTTTAACCCTATATAAGATGAAAAAAAGAAGAAGTTAACAAATCAACGCACTTTGAAAATAAACATTCATCTGTACTAACCATTCGTCTGTATATGGAAATTCAGCAAGGGTCTGCCTCATAATGAGCGGCTTCTCGGTCTGCGTCTGCACTGAATCGGTCTGCAGTATGCTAAAAAGGCTATTACATCCTTAAAATAAACCAACAAAGAAAACAATATTAGGAAATAATACAAGTGGCAAATCTGCGATGCAGGAAAATCCACACATTTTGGAGTTTGACCCCATGGTCTATCATTGCTCAAAAGAAATGTTAACGTCATCGGCTCAGATTATTTCATGGGTAATAGTACTCCCGACAATCCATTTAGATTGGGTAAGTTTATATAATGCCATGAAGTATATCTGTAGCAAAGATATTCAAAATAAAAGAACCTCAGCAGATGAGTAACAGCAGTTCCCAATAAATATCTGGGAATAATGTAATTGATAATGTAATACAAACATTACAAGTTGCATAAAAGAAAGCACGAAATGAGATCCAAAACTGAAAACTGATTTGCTCGAATCAGATTTTAACTGACTCTTTTAGCGAAGAAGAAATAACAGCACACAAAACAGCATGGCTATACTACCAAAACCCAAAAATAGCAAGCGATCTTCCAAAAACAGCAATCAGTATATTTTAGTCAAATACATATGGCAACAAACAATGAGTCTATCTGACAAGACGATACGTAACAATAAATACAAAAACTTAAGCTAGAAATTCAGAAGATTAGTGAAAAATCGTATTCTTCGTATCTTGCAAAATTAATCGTTGATGAAAATACGAACTAATCACTATACATGGCAAGAAAAGAAATAAAAACTCCAATGGTTAACAAATCAATCGCTGAAGAATTTGCTGCGATCATCTGGCTGATATTTTCAAACCTTATGAAACTGAATCGGATATTATAATCGAAAATGGAAGCAACGATTATGGCGGTCGAATCCTTCTAATAACCCAGAAAGAAGTTAATAGGGACAAAAAATTCAATCTGAGCAAACGCTGGATATGACCTTCTAACGGAAGAAATTCTAGAGCCACTATCAAAGGAAGCTATTGTTACACTGAATCATTTTCTTAATGCATTTATTAAATTACGGCAAGTTCCTTCTGCGTGGTAAGTGGCGGAAGTTATCATGCTACTGAATATCGTCGTATAAACCTGCTTCCTATCATTACAAAGCTAATGAAGCGACTACTCCTGATAAGAGAGAAGACAATTTGGATTCATAGGCTATTCAATAAATGGATCAGGTTCACAGAATTACATATATTATAGAAGAGACATGGAGTGTGATGACATACAATAATTCACTCGCGTAACTATGACATCTCACACAACTAGTAACAATATTAAACTGGTTAACTAAAACCAGCTCTATGTATGCATATTCTATATAACCAAGAAGTTATAAGTAACAAGAGATGATCCCTTCCCCTTATTAACTAGAAATTTGAAATCGGCTAAGCAGCATCTATTTGAAATTATATTAAATATAAAATCTGGCTTTATATTTAATATAAAGCCAGATTTTATTCTACAATCATGACCCATCTTTAGATATCGGATCATTCTATACGAACTGAAACTATCTTTGCACTCATTTCAGTGATTTCTTTAGCTGCATGATATCTAACTGTAAAGTATCATTGCATCGTTTTCTTCAGATACGCATTTAGAGCTAGATCAAATTCAAAACCTGAGTATTCACTGTTATTACCAATTTCTAACATGTAATGCATGAGAACGAAAGCTCATGCATTTTATGATAGAAATTGGCGTTAATTGCCATGTAATGGGCATGTGGTTTAGAATGTCGATGCTTTTAATGTGTAGAAAAATTTTGAACTAAAGCCATTTGAAGGTACCGGGTAACGTTCAAAGATAACCAATGTTGCTGACCATTCGAACGATGCCCGAAAAAATATTTTTCCACCAAAACTACATTTCAACAAGCGTAACTTTAACTATAAATTACAAAAACTTGGCAGTGTTAAACAAACATAAAATCATAACACGTAAAAAGATAAATTTCCATTCAATAATTAAAACATAAATTTAGATTACATTTTAATTTAATCAACAGCACAAAAAATAACATAGTTATAAACAACATACATGTATTTTATGAAACCGTATTTATGTTTTTACAAGCCAACCATAATATTTTTATTTTGATTCAAAAATGAAAAAAATTAACAAAATATTTATACAATTTAGAACAGGAAGCACCTAAAATAGATCCATCACCAGAACTATTCAATATTCACAATTTCGCTAATAACAGAGCAAAGTCATTTTATGCTATGACTATGATGAAATGTGTAAAGCGACACACATACATTTATGCACGTAGTTTTTGTGGATTTTCATATTTTGTAACAACATATTCCCTAACCACCATCCTCGTTGCCATCACCAGCTATCATATTTGTATAATTACAAACAAAACAAACAAGAGTCTATAAGCGATATTGGGAAAGTGCCCACAGCATATACATACATGCATTGTACGGGTGTGAATCGTGGATGCAACAGCATACAAGACAAAAAATCGCGGATTTATATAAACTATATTAACTACTCTGCTTGCAATGTTTTTTTATTTTTTGCTAAATGTTTAATTTAATTTTTGTTGAATTTTTCACGTAGAAGTAGACGCTGCAGAAAACAAAATCAATATACTGAATTAGCAATAAATTTCGATAAAACCATTACCACACATTATATACGAATTCCAGAAATGTGTTTCAACTTGTATAACATAGTGAAGCTGCTTATAACCTAGGGCTTGGACGATGCAAAGTAAACCTAGCTTGTCTCCTGAGGTCAGTAAACTTGTATTGATAGCTGAGTTGAATATTATCAATATAAATCTATATAAATAAAAATATAAATATATATATATATATATATATATATATATATATATATATACATATATATATATATATATATATATATATATATATATATATATATATATATATATATATATATTTATATATATATATACATATATATATATATATATATGTATATATATATATATATATATATATATATATATATATATATATATATATATATATGTATATATATATATATATATATATATCTATATATATATATATATATATATATATATAAAAATATATATATAAATATATATATAAATATACATATAAATATATATATATATATATATATATATATATATATATATATATATATATATATATATATATATTTATATATATATATATATATATATATATATATATATATATATATATATATATATATATATATATATATATAAATATATCTATATTTATATATATATATACATATATATATATATATATATATATATATATATATATATATATATATATATATATATATATATATATTTATATATATATATATATATATACATATATATATATATATATAAATATATATATATATATATATATATATATATATATATATATATATATATATATAAATATATATATATATATATATATATATATATATATATATATATATATATATATATATATATATATATATTTATTATGTATTTTTTTCAATAATTTTATGTCTGTAATTATAATTATGTTTCTAATTTAATTTTAATTAAGTCTAATTGTGCATAATTTATATCAGTTACAACATAAATGGCGCCAACAAACAAAATAAACGTTAAAAGAGTTCGAAACGTTTTGAGCATTAAAGATAAAATTGATATAATAAAGGCTCTAGAGAGTGGAAATAGTGTCAATATGTTAATGGAAAAGTATGGGGTACGAGCTTCAACAATATACGACTTAAAAAAAAGGGACAAAATTTTTAAATTTTTTATGGAAAGCATGACCGTAAAAGGAATGATTGATAGATTAACGCTACGACCAGTTGAAAATCCCACATTAGATAACGCAATATATTTGTGGTTCAAACAATGTTGAGCAGATGGAGTTCCTATTTCAGGGTTATTAATTATAGAAAAGGCTAAATATTTTAACAAGGAACTAGAAATTACCACCCATTGTAATTATTCATCAGGATGGCTTCAAAAATTTAAAAAACGTCATGGAATACAACACCTTAATATTGTTGGCGAACGACTCGCTTTGGATGACATTGCTGCAACTTTATTTGTTGAAGAACTATCAAGACTGGTAGAAGAGCATAATTTATCAGCCGAGCAGATATATGATGCAGACGAAACGGGGATTTTTTGGAAATGCCTCCCACATGGCACCTTAGCAGTAGCCGATGAATTCAGACCTTCTGGCATTAAAGCAGCAAAAGAAAGATTAACAGCCCTTGTTTGTTCAAACGCGGCCGGTACTCATAAGTGCAAGCTGTTGGTTATTGCGGCAAAAGTGGTAAGCCACGAGTACTTAAAGATGTTCATAATTTGCCTGTAGTATATAAATTTAATAAAAGAGCTTGGATTACTCAGGGTATTACAATTGAATGGTTTAAAAAGCACTTTGTCCCGGTAGCACGTGCTCATTGCAAAAAAGCTGGACTCTCAGAAAATTGCAAAATAATTTTATTATTGGAATCGCCCAGCACATCCCGATCCAAATAGATTGACAGAAGGTAATATACATGCTTTGTACTTGCCACCGATTTGTACATCGTTAATACAGCCCATGGATCAGGGTGTGACCAGAAGCTTGAAAGCTTATTACCGCAAGGAAACGATGCGTAAAATTACAGCTATTGATACTAATGAAGGTATAATGGCTTTAAAAAAAGGATATAACATCAAAGACTTTATTTGGTGTATTTTTCGCGCCTGGTATGCTGTAACATCACAATATTTTGCCTATAGCAGGCACAATATTTTGCCTGATTTAGATAATCTAGAGACAGAAAACGATTCAGTCCTTACTGAACTAGACGAACAACCGTTAATTAACGATCTCGTAAGTATTGTGAACCAATTTGAAAACTGTAACAGGGAAGATGTCGTGAACTGGCTGAATTTTGATTAATCCACACCTATTTATTCCAATTTAACTGATGCAGAAATTATTAATGCTGTTTTAAATTCGGAATCTGCGATTGAAATAGACAGCGACAGTTCTGATAGTTCTGAATCTGTTATAGTCGAAGAAAATGATCGCGGATAAAGCTATTGAGTCCGTTGGTAAATTAATTGGGTACTTGGATACTAAAACCTTTATTACCGAACAGGAAATTCTTAGCCTTAATCTCCTCCAAGATTAATTAATAAAAGAAAATCGAAAGAAGCAAAAACAGACCACTATGGATCAATACATATATGCAAAGAAATTGTTAGTACATATATGTAAATAATTGATGTTTTATTTAAAATGAAATGCTTTAATTTTTTATATTATTTGCTGTGTAAAATTGATAAATAAAATTTTAGTTTGAACATTAATGTTAAAACGTGTTGTAAATTTATCTAAAAAAATAAACAAATCCGGAAAAATCGTTTAACCAGAATTGGTCTGGTCCCGCCCGTTCCGGAAAAAAGAGGATATATATATATATATATATATATATATATATATATATATATATATAAATATATATATATATATATATATATATATATTATATATATATATATATATATATATATATTATATATATATATATATATATATATATATATATATATATATATATATATATATATATTATATATATATATATATATATATATATATATAATATAAATATAAATATATATATATATATATATATATATATATATATATATATATATAATATATATATATATATATATATTAATTATGTACACACAGGGTGATTAGTTTATTTTAAGAAGTGGTTGGTAAACAAACTAGTTTCAATTATAAACAAGTTCTTCGTTAGACGTAAAACTCCATCATATAGCCAATTACATTTAATTTGAAATTTAACCTCCAGTAGCGGGCATGTTATACTCGATACTAGCTGGTAATACCTGTGCGGACGTCTTTTTTGAAGTCGATATTGAAATAATACAAGTTGGTTGTTATACGTTATAACATTAATCTAATAATTATTTAATGTTGTTTGATGTTGATAGCTCGTTTGATGAATTCAAAGAGGGACGAGAAACTACAATTTTTCTTCTTGCAAGATTCCGCCAAGTTTCAGCAACACTTCGAAATGTTTTCGAAAACATAAATGGTGAATTATTATATAGACTGATGATCGCTACATCTTTTATTCATATAGATGGCAATAATACAAGTAAGTGAAATATTAATTTTTATTCACAATGAACAGCTGTAAACAATATCTATATTGTCAAAAAGAAATCAGCTGATGTCAATATTGCGTAAGTAGGTGAAACTTTGGTTAGTAATTTGAACTTAGGGCTTAAGCTATTCCATGAGAAATATTGACTGTCAGTTAATATGAAGATGGGGCATGTCACGTGTAGTTCCGCGTTGGTTGTGGTTTGGGTAGACAACTAGAAAACAAACTCGAAGTTGGGCGCTAGTCTACCAGCACGTATGTCCGGCTTTGCTCTTGTATAGTAGCGAGTGGACTCGGGCGGGGTATCCAAAAATACCACCAAGCAACTTGAATTATATCAAGGTGATTGTGCGGATTAGAAGGATAATTTGGGAGAGTAGGAATATGGGAAAGCTAGGTTAAGGGAAGACTCACCTGTATTGCCGTGCTGTGTGTACTTCCGCGCCGACTCGTTATCTCGACTGCTCAAGCAACATATACACTATCACTGTCTGCTACTTCGTTCTGTATATATATACTGTCCCCAATAAATAATCCGTGTAGTTCAGCAACGGTTTATTGTTTTCTTTATTGGGGCTATTATCGCACTCAACAGAAAATTCACAAGTAATTCGACTATTGCAGTCTTCTTTTTCTTTTTCACACAACACTTTTCAGTCTTAACACCAACAATAAAAAACAATAGAAAAAAACACCAAAACTAAAACATTAAAATTTACATTTATTAAGCTCTTTATATAACAAAATATTAGCGATAGAAAAATACTATCAAACAGTCTGGATACGGAAATTTTCTGACCGTCATCCAACTTTTCACTTTTCTATCTTCTTCTTCTTATTTATATCTATATAGTTTAGTATTTTCTAACCGTCACCTCTGACGATCCCAATTACACTGTCCCTCCTCAGTCTTTTTTCCACTCACCATCACGGTTCTCGTTTTGCCTCCATGGTAAGTATTCCACGAACCTCTATTTCAGCAACTCGAAATTTTCGCAACATTTCGAAAATCTCGAGCGTGACTTGGCACATTTTCTGCCGTACTCGTATCTACCATCTATTTTGTTATTTGTTTACGATTTATTATCTCCGCCGAAATCGTGGCTATTTATTCTTTATACGGTTTCTGATGCCTCTCTCGGTCACTTTTTATGTCATTTTTTAACATGAAAAAGATAAAAGTGGTTTATATACTGGCTTAAACCCAAGCCCGACATTTGTTTTGTTTTTATATATTTTTTTCGTTGCTATACAGGTGAGCACAGTATGGCGGGAGCGTAAGGTCTTACGAGATGGATGAGGGTATTGAATGGATGTGAGAATCGATTAAAACCAAAATATTTTCAATTCGAGCTTTGTTTAAGCAATTTAGCCTACCATACCAAGCAACGCTATAGACCATACTATAGATTTTATAGTAGAGTAAGTTAAACAGAAAGCTATCTCAGTCAAACTTGACTGGAAAAATATTTGTGTTTGTGGTAGTGTGACTGCCATAAAAAGTATAAAATTGAATAATTTTGATTGCAGTCACACTCAACCTTTTACATAAAATTTGTGAAAGACAAGAAATTATTTTCGCACACAACCAAATTTTATTGACTATAAATATGCAAAGAGAATAAAAATAAAGAGGAACATCTTATATGAACCGCGGTTGCATATAAACAAAAAATATTTCTGAGTTATTTGGTGATGGCAAACGAAATAGGATATACATATATTTTTTATTTCGTTTCCTCTTTCGAACGACAACAAAAAAAAAATATTTGACCATTTCAAAACTCCGCTTACTATTTTATATTATAATTCGATTGTAAAGCCCAGTTTACACCTCTCGTGAACTTGAACGTGAAATCATGTTGAATTAATTAGTTTGTTTCACAGTGAAAACAATGTGAACAAAAATCAGTGGTAGATATTAAACCTTATGTTGTTCACGTTCACAATTACATTTAGACAAGATACTTTTGTGAACATGAAAATCTTGTCATTTAATTTTAGTTTATTGATGTCAATTGTAAAAGAAAGATAATTTATTTTGTGCAACTGCTGTTCTTTTTAAATCGTTAAAAATGGATAATTTGGATGAAATAGTTTTGCTTGGGAGTGCTTTTATAGTATTTTTAATGCTTACAAATCTCAAAAGAAGAAGAAGTCGTCGTTTTTGGGTGCATCCGTATTTAAGATCACGCAATGAAAAAGGTCGATTTGATACTGCATTTAAAGACTTATCACAAAGTCATCAGTTTTTCTATAAAAATTTCCATATGAGCGGTACCAATTTTCAAGATACGTTCAAAAAAACCGACCGAAAAGTTGCTATCCCACCATTGATGCGTTTTGCTATTGTGCTAGAATTTCTAGCATCAGGAACAATACCTCGTCATCTTGCATCTATTTAATATACCGAATAAG
Source organism: Tipula lateralis (assembly GCA_963932295.1). Classification (NCBI taxonomy): domain Eukaryota; kingdom Metazoa; phylum Arthropoda; class Insecta; order Diptera; family Tipulidae; genus Tipula; species Tipula lateralis. The sequence goes on from OZ010737.1 coordinate 58,876,580, forward strand.
TGAAGCATCTTTTGGAAAAATAACTGACCAAGTCTGCGATGCTATTATCAAAGAATTCAAAAATCAATTTATGGAATTCACAAAAGAAAACTGGTTGACGGTTGCGAATGAATTTAATTTTCGATGGAACTTTCCCAATTGCCTTGGTGCAATTGATGGTAAGCATATACCTATAGTATGCCCATTTAATTCAGGCAGCTTATTTTTCAATTATAAGGTATCGTTTCCATTGTATTTTTTAATCATTGTTTTCACTGAAAATAATTTCTATTTATAGACATTTTATTCAATTGTTTTGATGGGAATTAATGATGCTAATTATAAGTTCATTCATATTAATGTGGGTGCGTATGGAAGCGAAGGGGATAGCGGGGTATTTGCTTCCAGTAGCATTGGTCAAAAATTATATAATAATCAATTACCATTACCAGAATATTCAACAATTGGAGACTACAAAGTACCATATTTTTTTATCACAGACGATGCGTTTCCACTTCTAAATCGAATCATGAAGCCGTTTGTTCCTTCTAAACAAAAATCTCTCACCCGAGAAGAAAGAGTTTTTAACTACAGATTAAGTCGAGCTCGTCGATGTGTAGAGAATTCTTTTGGAATATTATCACGCAAATGGCTGTGCTTGAGTAGAACATTAACTCAAAAGCCAGAACGTGTATCAAAAATAGTTGCAACTTGCTGCATTCTTCACAACATTCTTATCAATTCAAATACATACTGCTCACCTGGTTATGCTGATTATATTGATAAAAATGGTGAGTTAGTTGAAGGCGAGTGGAGAAAAAATCAAAATCAAATGGCACCGTTACAAAGCAGGAGTGGACGTACTTCTGATACAGCAAAGCAAATTCGTAATATTATAAAAGAATATGTTAATTCGATAGTAGGTAGTGTTCCTTGGCAAGAAAAAATATAATATGTAATAAAACAAAAAGGTAAAAGGCACATAAATCTTATTCAGTAATTCAATTTAAGTTATTATTTCTTTTTGTTTTAATTGAGTTATATGTGCTAGCAACAAATGAGAAATTTAAATCTGTGATGGTTGATTCATCTAATTGCTCAAATAACTTTTCAAGCTGCAACCAAATGTGAAAGTGTTTTAAATTATCCATTTGCTTCTTTTCTTCTTGCTTCTTTTCCAAATAATTAGAAATAGACGTTCCAATAAGTTGGGCCGCTTTCATTCCTGTGTCATCACTTGATTTGTTTTTTCTGCTTGTCATATAGCAGTAATTGCTTGTTGTTGTTGGTGTATTGCATCTATTTTCGAAATCAGACATAGATGTTGACGGTCGAGAGTTTGAACTTTCACCATCCAACGAAATTGTTTGATGCAAACTACTCGAAGCATTTTCATCAAGAAAAGATAGTTCATCCCGCAATTGATTTCCATCGTCATCAAATAAATCATCATAGTCGTCTGTTGCAGCATCTCCACTTTTTGCTTGTGCTTTTTTCCCTTTATTCTGGATGTAGCGGTAGGTATCTTTTACCTTTTTCCAGAGAGATTTTGCTTCATTAGCTATATTAAAATAATTTCGACAAAAGCTTATTACAACAAAATGCAACAAAATATAGAAATTTTAAAATACTTACATGTCATATTTTGTTTATTTGCAATTTCAATCCAAGCTGCATCGCGTTTTTGATTATTACGAAAGAATTTGTCTTTTTTATCCCACAAACAAGTGAAATTACGTATTTCTTTTGCCATTTTAATTTTTTCTTCCTCATGCAATATGTTTTTTGATTTAGATGGTTTTCCCGATGTATTTACTTTGCGACGTTTTGGTATGGCCGATAAATCCACTTCAAAAAATGTATCATCAACAAAATCATCGTGCAAATATTCTACGGCTTCGCTGGATTCAGGATTTGATTCATCTCGTTCCATATTTTATGTTTTTATTAAACAAAAAAAACTAATAAATAACAATATGTTCACAACGATTGTTCACTCTCCAATGCCGATTGGTATTCGAAAATGAGAAGCGTCATGAACAAAATTGTTTTTATATTCACCACCACTAACATGTTCACATTCACTGTTCTCTTTACACTTTCTGTGAACTGTGGTGAATTTTTGTTCACAGTCAATTCACTGTGAAAAAAAAAATCATCGGGGAAATGAAAAAACTTTTATTAAATTCACGTTTCATTAATTATTTTAGTAAATATTTAATAAATAATTCTATTTCCCGTTTATTCCAATAAAATTTATACAGAAAAATCAAATAATTTCTGATTTATCGATGTAAATTGATTTGTTCACGTTCAAGTTCACGAGAGGTGTAAACTGGGCTTAAAATGGAAAAGATATTATATATTTTTATATAATATGAAATAGTAAGCGATGTTTTGAAATAGTCAAATTGTTTTTTTTAGCTGTTAAATTGTTTTTTTGTGTGCAAAAGAGAAAACGAAATAAAAATATATGTTTATCCTATTTCGTTTGCCATCACCAAATAACTCAGAAATATTTTTTGTTTATATGCAACTGCAGTTCATATAAGATGTTCCTCTTTATATTTATTCTCTTTGGTCAATGGTCAATTAGTTCATATATTAGTTTGGTAAAATTATAATTGAATTGAAATAAAAATCATATTTTCATTGTGATATTTAATAAAATTTTAAACAATTAAAAAAAACTTCAAGAATGATTAATTAATGATTTTTTTGGTTATGGTTTCGTAAATAGTGGTCAAAATTCTAAAAATAAATAAATAAACAATAACGTTCTCTTTGTCTCTAAGTAAGGAGTTTTATAATTACTTTCTCTTTTCGTCTTTTTTGACTGTCAGCCAATTTTGGTCAGTCAATTTTCCATGGAATAGAGCCTTTATTTGTACATTTGAATTTTAGATGAAAACAATACTAAAACTAAAGACAAATTAAGATAAGTATTCAAAATAAATACATAAACTATTTCAATTATCAATTAAGTTTTAAACTATTTTATTTTAGCTTGTGATTCTGAACACCCCACACCCATTGACTCAACAGAGTCAGAAAGAATTAAGCAGCGAATGTTTATTATTATGAATTATTTGACCGAGTTTAGTTTTGACTTTGACAACTCTCATTAGTTCATTTTGACCAGGAATTAACTGGATTTTACAACCCATTAGCCATTTAGCAGGAGGAACATCTTTTTCTATAACAATGACAAGTTCTCTTAGTGATGGAATTTTAGTTGATGTTTTCAATTTTGGTCGATACTATATATTTTGTATTCCATCTTTGCCAGAAGTTCTGAACCATTTTCAGCATATGTTGCCACCATGATAACCGATTCTCCTTTATGTCTAATAGGCTTAGATCTGAACTAGCGAAATTATGACGTTGTAAATGGTCTCTTTCTTTCAATTTCTGGGTTAATTGAATTTTGTAAGCGTGTAAATGCAAATCTTCATGCAAAATCCTCCATAAGGAGCCATAAGATATGCCCAATTCTTGCGAGCGACGCGAAATTGATGTTGTCGGTTCATTTTCTACATTTTCACTAACAGCAGCAATATTTTCATTTGTGCGTACAGTTTTTGGTCTTCCACTTTTTGGTTTATCAGTAACACAACCAGTTTCATCGAATTTTTTCACTAATCTTTGAATTGAATATTGATTTGGCCGATTATTTACACCAAAAAAATCACGAATTTTGCGATGGGTATTTTTCAAAGAACGCCCATTTTCATAATAAGTTTTAATGATGTAAACGCGTTGTTGGAGTTCAGTGTTAGTCGCCACACTGAGTGGACGTGTTTTTTCCGCTCGGTGTTTAATTAAATAAAATAAGTTCGTTTGTGTGTGTTTGTGGCTTGAACTCGGGAATCTCAGATGAGTGTCGGTATTATATTATATTTCATATTATATTACATTGTATATTGCATTATATATTTGGGTTTTTGTGTTTGTATTATAGTGGATGTGCATATATCCTGTTTGTGTGTGTCATTTTGCATCGTATATACATTGCCAGTAACGGTACTGGTATATACATCAATTTCATTATCACACACACACACACACACCACACAATTTTCTGTTGCAAACGATTGAATGCGACACGAGGGTTTTTGTTTTGTTTCGTTTGACGAGCCAATCCCATAATTCGATCTTCATATATTTCCCTTTTCTCTGGATGATTTCTATATTTTGTTTTATGTATCAAAATGTACATATCAAGACATACAGTGAGGGGAATTTTTGGAGATTTTGAATTGTAACGCGTTCACTGCATGTGTATTTGTGTCTTTTATATACATCATTTGTGGAAAACACAAATATTGATGTCCGGAAACGATTGCATATAAAAAATTTTTTTGTTAAATTTTATATAGCACGTTATTTTGTTTTGGTTTCTTCTTTATTCAAATTTTTCTATTATGTATTAACATGCTGCAACGGTTGCATTAGTCAAATAAACTCTAAATATTTGACTATAGTATGTATTTCCCTTCCCTTTTGTTTTATATATTTTGCTTATATAATATATAGATCAATACCATTGCAATGCGTATACGGGCAATCAATGCGTGTATAGAATAGATACATACAGGTTTGATCTTGTTTATATTTGTATACATATAATCAATGCGTTAATATAAAATATCAATGCATACAGTGTTGGTTAGATGATTTTGTTTGTTTTGTTTTATATTTTGTGCAGGTGTTCACTTGCACGTGAAAAACAAAAAACAAAACATTTTAAAAATATATATTTATACATAAATATCGGTACATACAGCAAACCTTTCATATCGATAGATTTACTTTCCAAAAGTTTTGAAAATTATGTTTTCGTATCTTATATCAAATTTGAATTAGACTATATCTATATTGAGGTTAAATGTATTGCCATGTATATTAATGGTAGAATTGACTGAAGATTGTTTTAATACGATCACTACCACTATACGATCATTATATTGACGATAATATATACGATCAGTAAATATCCTATTTGTTGGCGAGATTTGAATTGGCTAAAATGTTGAAGTTCGATTTAGCAGATGCTTGTTCATATATTAGGAAAGTGGTGTTTTAAAGGAACGGTTAATATTCCTCTTGATTTTATTTTGTCAATAAAGTCCACAATTTTGCTCTTGGGTATGTACTTGACATACCTTCATATACCATAGTATGTTGTACTCTTAAATAACTTTTGTCTTTATTTCTATGGAAAACACTAATTTATTTAAATAATTTTGTTTTCTTTATTCATATAAGTGTAAATGAATAAGATTTCTTGAGTGACATTCTTAACATTGGATGGGGATCACTTGACGGGTGGTCTTGACCAGAAAGTTTATTTTACTTTAATAAGCAGCTTCTTTGTGCTGTATAATAATTCTATTACAAACTATTAAACTTTCTGAAACGGACGGCCGCTTTGGTGATTTCTTTCATTCGACTGTAGTGTGTTATACAAGAATTCTACTTTTGTGTATTGTGTGATTGTTTGTTGTAAAATCTTAAAACGGACATAAAAATAGAATGTGTGGAATGGAATGATCGATCAGGTTAGCTAAATATGACCGCACTAAACTATTTATTTATTTAAATAGTTTCCCTTAAAAACGAATTGACAATATATTAAGATCATCATATTGTATATAGAAATGCTGTCGGGTCATTACGAAAATTTATATTCCCCACGCGTTCAATGGTGGTGGATTGGGAATTATAGGGACACATCTTTAAATACAGCATATGATGAGATGACCCAAAGATGTTTTTTAAAATACTCCAGTTTAACTGTTGAGGCGATACGAATACATATGATGAATTTAGAATGGTCCTTACCTATCCAACTAACAATAATAACAAACTCAAATCCAAATGTGAAAATGATCATACTAACAATATATAATAATTTACTAATATGTAGTTAGCAATGACTCTGCTGTTGATTATCACCTTAGTCGTTTCTGTGATTGTTTCCTTTTCCTAAACCTTATCTGTTGAGATGCAAGCAGGGACTGGGCCCGCATAATTTTGGAGTAGAAATTCTCAGATATCTATTTGGAACTCTGCTGCATATACTCCAGGATTATGGTAACAATCTCAGATTCACCGTACCTGGTTGGCTTGTACTTCTCCTGTCATATCATGTCATATCATATCATATCATGTCTAATAGGCTTAGATCTGGCAATAATGTCATGGCATGTCCAATTTAAAAATAAGCTGGAGTAAGAGGATCCATATCATTTGATGATAAATTAATTGTGACTCGCCACTCTGCGTTGTAAATAATATTTTGCTGATTTTATGGCAGCTTCCCATAACCCTCCAAAATTGGGAGCCGCGTTGGAATAAAATGCCATTTAATATTGTTAAGAGTAAAATATTTTGTTGACTGTAGTTCTCTGTCTGCACCTATGAAGTTAGACCCGTTACCTGCAAGGAATGCTTCAGTCGTCATATCGCTAAGTAATTCAACATGTACCGCTTTGGTTGTCATATATACAAAGAGAGCCAAATACGATTTTATTATTTTTGCCCCTCGCATTCTAGAAGCCTTTATAAATAATGGACCTGGATAGTCCACTCCGATTGAAAAGAACGGCCGATGATATGTCACTCTAGCTGGTGAAAACTGTCCCATTAAGTTTATATTGTTGTAGTGCTTTTAAACGAACACATTTGATACATCTACCAATGACAGCACTCACTTCATCTTTACATTTCAGAATGTGATATTTTTGTTTAAGAGTTGCTATTAAAACCTTTGGACCAGCATGCAACTGTATTAAATGTTTATCCCGTATTATTATGGTAGTAATATACCATCGTGCTGGAACAATAATTAGATGCTTCATATCGTATGGAATATCAGCGTATTCCGTTATTCTTAACATAACAAAAGTATTCGGGCAGTAATAAACAGCACCTTTGAAAACATAGAACATCGATCGATCAGACTGGAAATCAAATTATCCTCTTTGTTAATATTAAACCGCCTAGGTGGTGCAGTGGTTAAAGATGCGGCAGTTGGAGCGGGAGGTGCCGGGTTCGAATGCGGGGCAATGAACATATATCTGGGTGTGTGAGTGGTGTCACAACGGACCAATCACCGGTCTAAGTGTGCGATAGCAGTCACAACAACCTAACCTAATAAAAAACAACGCCACCAAATTGATTTACTGTTCTTAAGGGCTTCTGATAGTACTTTCGATGTTTCTGTAGGTTGAGTTGGCCATTGTTTCTCTGCTTGTTTAGGTCAATGTGGACCTTTCTACCATAAATTATGATCGACCAATTCTTCTGGCGATATACCTCGAGAACGACTATTAGCTATCACTGACTTCGATTAGTGTGTTGTAACAAGTAAGTCACTCTATTGAATACAAATCTGTCATTTTCCAAGACATGAAGAAATCCAATTCAGAACGATAGTTGAGTCAGTTCACAATCGATATCCCTTTATCTTTTGGTTCTTATATATGTTCGGCACAGAAATAATAAGCCTTGTCAGCAAAACTGCAGCGCTTAACTCAAGCCGTGGAATACTTATTGATTTTATAGGTGCCACCATATTTTTCGCAGTAATTATGGTTATTTTGTACCCGCTACCAGTTTTAACTTTGCTGTAAATAACCGCTGCATAAGCTAGTTCGGTTGCATCAGCAAACCCATGTATAGTTCCAGCTCTTGACCCTTCAAATAGATCCCTCTTGGTATCCGTACTTCCTACATCATAATTGACTTCTAATATTCGAATAAGAATCGCCAATTAGCGCTGGTAATGGTTGAACCCAGTCCATGCTTAAGAGCCACAGTTTCTGTTCCAGATTAGAATTTGAATATTTTAATTTTAATTATTGTTGGTGCAAGCCAACCAGTGGGATGAAAAATACTGGACGGCTCAGATAACATGTTTCCTTGAGAGATACCTTGAGAATCTTCTTGGAAACCTTTAATTGCTGCACCTCTGTCGACTTCGGGAACATAACTCACCAATTCTTCATTGTTACTTGACCACTTTCGTAGATGAAACCCATACCTTTCTTCAGAACGCAGCTTAATTCTTATATAGTTCGTTGAGAATCCTCAAAATTGCTTGCTCCGGACATAAGATCATCTACATAAATATTTTGTTTGATGATGCTTGCTACTTCTATATATTCATGTTCATAATCTAATGCGAGTTCGTTCAAGGTTTAAGTTGCCAAAAAGGGAGCTGATGCCATACCAAAAGATACATGCAAAACGTAACATCAAATGTAACAATAATATTTATATAGGAAACATTGTATAGCAGCAATCCACCCAAGGAATAATCTCCAAGGATTGGAGTAATGTCAATTGAGGGAAAATAGTGATGTGGTATGTTTAAGGATGGATCATCTTGCAAAATGCGAAGAAGTCGTCTTCAGATAACACAGCTTTAAGACTTGAATTGTTTGACTTCTTGATTTGATGTTGCTATCGTCACTGTAAAAACTTTATTAATTAGAGGATTTAGAACTTTTATAAGTTTTGGAAAAGTGATCTCTCCAAGTACTTCGATAACGTATTCTGTTCGATTTTATAGCACAAGTTTCAAACCTTTAACCTGCCGCCTTTCTAGCTTGATAAATATTCGTGTCTAAAAGGGATAAGGAGGTTAGTAAAAATTAATGGGACTCCCTCTAATGACTTTGTACCGTTTAGATCTGATGTTCCATTTAGTTCCACCTTGGGCCTCTTACTGTTTGTTATCTACACATTAAAGATGTTTTGGAGTTGATGAAATCAAACTACTTAATAAAAGCAGATCGTACGATTTTTCGTTCAAATAAGCTTATATACGATTCAAATAAGATTTTGCGCCACCTCTTATTGAGTCTTAGTGAGTATATATGACATTTATCACGATGATTGATAAATTTGATAACAATTTTGGGTAAACATTAAATTGTAAACTTCGTTTTAATAGGCTGATTCAAAATTCCATTTTATGATGAGTATCAACCTGTTATATGACCTATGAGGCACAGGGTACTCAATTCAATCTTGCATACCTTTTTTTATATATTTGATTTTCTTTGACGGCATTTACGGGCCATTGTTGACCCGTACCGTGTCAACAGTCTGAATCCATCGGCTTCAATCATGAGTCAGCTCTTCATAGTGTTGCAAGAAATAAGAAAATGCCAAATCGTTCTTTACGCCGTGGAGCTAACGTCATCGACAGTAAACTCTTCGCCTACCGAAAGGCAGCTCTCTCTTCAAAGATGGCTGTATTATTCGTTTCGGATCAGCACACTGAATTTAACGCAATCCAGCGTACTCGCCGTCCTTTGATTTCATGTTCGATATCAGGAATTCGCATTAAATTTCAGATCTTGTGATTGAAAAGAACTCGGTTGAAAAGAACGAGGGTGCAATCCAATGTTTTACTGTCCTCCTAGCAAGAATTTCTTTATTTCTTCCTACGATTCTAAACTGAGTCTGCTCTTTATTGTCAGCTATATGTCGTTGCTCAACAGCAAGCCAATCAAACCAATCATTTTTGGGATTAGTTTTCACTATACCGAACGTGCTGGGCAGCATCGACAGCCGAGGTTTTCAAAACCTTCAGTCATTTCTTCAGATTGGTAATTGGATCGTAAAATGCTATTGCTGGCAAGATCTTGATATTTTTGTTGCGTTTCTTTATTTATCAGACCCTCACAGGAGAATCGCGTTGTATACTCTCTGGTCCTCCCTTACTTGTCCGAAAGTTTCTATCGTAGCTTTGCAGTGACCAGATGAAGATCACTGCCTACGAATTTGGTTGACGATCGATAAGATCTCACGTCTTGGACAACCCGAGCCCGGTCTTTCGAAATCAACACATAGACAATTTGACTTCGAGATGTTTTACGTGGATGTGTTCATGTTTCCAAATGGATATTTTTATGAGGAATGAAAAAAGTGGCCACTTGGAGATCATGACCGATCGCAAAGTTTATCATTGTTTCGTCCTTTTTCGATCGTGGTTTCGTATCGGGAGGTCGGAGCTATATTATTACATAAGTCGGTTTGATTTCTGCCAAAGTGCCAACTCATGTCCTAGCATTATTGGCACCAATCACCAATCTAATATAGTTCTTATATATAAAGCCCATTAGATTATCCAAATTATTTTATAAGAGTCTTTATCTTGGGGTTGGTATACGCTAACCGGAGAGCATGAACACCAAAAATTGCCAGGTTGGCTATTCTCATGTGCAGGCGAAGCTTACACATTTAATTATCAACAGAATGGAAGTCCAACAAAACCATTTTTACTGTTTGAGCCACATAAGAAATCCATCTGCAAGATTTTCAAGGACATATCGACTTTTTTTTATGGATGCCTCCACCCACTGGCCTTTTTTTGTATAATAATCAATGATTTAGTGAACATAACCCTGCTGACAAAGATTAACTTTTATGTTCCAGCCTTTCGGCATCATTACAACCAGAACAACCTCTAGCCAGTCTTCATCCATTAATCGAATAAAATTGAGTCATCTCCTATACTTCAGTGATATTCAACATGTCTCTGTTGAAGTTTTAGAATAAATGTCAAAACGCGTGCTCGCGTAATTTGGAGGAGCCACCGAGAAGCACTATACATATAACAAATAGTTTTCCAATTTTGATTAATTACATTTATTGATTTAACATCAAGAATGACCTCAATTTAACAAATAGCTGTCACATATTGTACGAGATAATTTCTATTATTTAATTTAATTTTTGTACATAAACATAAACTAACCAATAAATCAAATAAATGTTCAGATATGTGAATATTATGCAAATTGCTGTCGAAATTTCGACGAATTTTATAGTGTTGTTTAGCAATCAAGCTGATTGGTTTGTAATTTTTCAAGCTTAAAGCTTATAACAACAGTATTTTAATTTGATTAAATTACAAACAAAAATTTTTGTTTGTTGAACTCGTAAAATGGAAAAAATTCCAGGAATTTGGCTGTGTATGTTTGTAGAGGATTTTACTTTTTAATTACGTTCATGAAAACAAAATCTGAATATGTAAAAAAAGCCACATAACTGGGTTTTGTATGATTCGTGTGTATTTATACTAGAGTGGTGATGGAAGCTGTACACTAGTTATGTTTCAGTAGTCCTATGAAAAGGAATATTTAAATAGGATGTATTCTCTCGTACCTTCAAACCAATTTACTGCGGGTTTGCAAATCAAATTGGGTACAAAAAAGTCGTTCAAACAGACTGATCCCATTCCCCAGTTTAAATTAAAAATGTTTGATTAGAAATATAGAAAACGAACCTTAGAGAGAAATCAATAGCATAAAGTGTTACAGATCGTTTTACATCCAGTTGACTCGTACCTCAAATTCTATACAACTTTTAAGTTTATCAATACAAGTTACAGTCATACATTATCTTGGTAATAATTACTCCTCTTGCGGAGGAAATTATCTGTGACTACCAAGGACGATTTCGTCCAAATCGGTCAGTGACTGATCAAGTTTTTTGGCTACGGATGATTCTTTCCAAGTACTACGAAAAAGCTCCCGATATACACCAGGCATACTTAGATTTCAAGCAAGCCTATGACTCGATCAATCGAGAGAGGCTATTGAACATACCCTTTATAAGGAACACCTCAAGACAATATCTTACGACAATCCAATCAAATTATTGCATATGCAGGATTTCTGTGTGATTGGATTAAATGGCAACGTAGTGAAAGAGATACTTGATATACTGAAACAGTGTTCAGCTTCCGGTGTTCTCAAAATCAACGAGCCTTAAACCAAATATCTGATATCTGGTCTTAGAGGCCAAGACGCAATTGATTTCAATAGTAATAATCACACGTATGAAGGAGTGATGGGACTCAAGTATCATACATCTCTTATAACTTACGATAATAGTGTGAGAGAGTATATAAGGTTCACTATGCCGCTGGCAATCGGACTTTATAACCTCTACTTCCACTTCTAAAATATCTTATAAATGCGGTTAATTTGAAATTGTACAGTGTTTATCAGACCCGTTGTCATGTATGGATGTGAGAGTTGGACATTGACGAATGAATACGAAAGATGGCTTCTAACATTCGAGAAAAAATGCATACGTGGTATATATGGCCAAAAACGCGATGACGATGGCACATTGCGAGTTCTTTTCAATCACGTGATCAGGAATTTAATCCGAACTTCTGATATTATGTATGAAATCAAAGCACAGCGAGTATACTGGCTCGGTCACGTTCTGCGTGCTGATCCAAACCGAATGATACAGTGATATGAACAACACAACACATGTTGTTATAAGCTTTCGAGTTTCTTGCAGATTGCTCCGTTATTTTTTATCTATCAAATAACATCACTTATACGCATTTATATCGTTGATTTTTTGTGCATTTTTCATGAAAGCAATAAATTTGTATCGCCATCGATATACATTTTGAATATTGTAATAATATCAAGGATATAAACCAACAAAAATGAAAAAAAAGTACTAAATTTTGATGCAGAGGATACATGCTTTCGATGAGAATTTATTACATATGGTGTTCGAGCGACCGGCATTATATGATTATTGCCTTCCCATTTAATAAAAGAAATAGTTAAACGAAAATTGATTGTGGGTGGCAATAGTCTATGGGCTCAAGTAATGGGATTGTATAAAAAATGACCTCAAAGATGAGTTCAAGTACTACCGCGACTTATATACTAGGTAGAAATTTACTTTAACGAATCGAACAAAATGAGCTGGTACTGCAGATACAACAACTATTCCAGCCAAATGGTTCATGTTGTTTGTTTGTTTCTGTTATTCCAATCTTTTTTGGGACTCAAGACACTTCTAACTCTTTCGCAGTTCACTTATATATGTCTTACTTTATGCTTTAAGAGCCAAATCGACATTGTGTGTCTCCATGACATATACTGTATGGTAATAACATGAAACATTGGTCAGTCTATGAACTCTGCACTGCAACAAGGTTTCATAAATGTATTCATTTACACCATCGATCGTAATAAGATAGTGAAAAATCAAAGTTCATCGATCACATTCCTGTTCACTGATTTCAGTTAAACCCATTTTATTAATCAGTGTTTGTTTGCGTCTCAGCAGTCTATCTTCATATCGCATGTATCAAAATCCTGTAATTTAACGACTTTCATTTTCTGAAAACTCTCCATCCAAAGGAAGATTTCTATACCAGAACCGAGTTCTGTTGAGCCAAGCAATGACCTGGATCAAAAAAGCAAGTTCAACACTTTCGATTATAGTTTATATTGTAATGATGTAGGCGTCTCTGCTTTTCAAAATTATGCCTATTGCGCTGGACGTTTTACCAAGCGAATCAAGCCACCTGCCGTTAAAATCTCACCATGGATATAACTATTTATAAAAAGTTGAATTGCGGTCTCCTGGAAAATTAAAAAAGAACCTTTTTTAGTTTTATAGATCTTATGATCAAAAATGTGAGGGGTACAGTATATTTTTTGTGGGATTTTGAAATTTCATTCTCTAACTGGTGTATATTACTAACACCATAACATGTCAAAATATTGCTAGAGAATTTTTCAAAATTAACAAACTACTAATCATCACAGTAAATATGTTCTGAATAATGCGTCTACTATTGATTGCCAATAAAGCACTTAACTTATTAATGATATTATGAATAATATAGATTATCACTAAACTTTTCTGAGTAAGACATCATTAACCACGCTTGGTAGGCCTATCAATTCTGTACTCCAAAGGTCAAAGATGTTTATACCAATCGTATATGAGATGTTGAAAGTATATTTTTCAGTTGCCCCTATCTAGATTCGAACCCAATATACATCAAGCTCAATACGATTACGACAGTTAGAGCACTCCGTCATTTGACCGGTAAGCTTCATTTCTTATTAAAAATAGGCAATACTGATTCAAAATGGGATGGTTGAATGAATTGTCAACTTTTTAAATATATATGCGGTCATTAGTTATAACGCAGTTAGCAGCGCAAAACCCAACTCTCTTTCAGCCCTGTGCTAGTTTTAGCCATCAATTTTGATTGAAGACTGTATGTCCTGCTTCCATTAATAATAAACCATGAACATTTATCTGATTTTCTCTAGTCTTAACGCAATGTTTATATTGACTTCTATATGAGGAACAAAAGTATTTTGATATTGGATGTGCAGCTTTCACTGAATTAGAGCTCTATAGGTAGGTAGCATTTATGTGAAGGTATATCTTGTAATATTCTTTCTTGATCTATTATATTCTACCGCCTTGTCTTTATCTGTTTGACAGCTGTTGGCTTAATGAACAATATGGTGATAACAAAGTGACATCTCGATTTTTGTATGAAAACTAACTTGTCTGTAAATAATTGATTTTATGAAGTGCCTGTGAAGTATGATCCAGATTATTTTGTCCAAATTTTTGAATAAGTCTAATTGGAATTTAACTTATTCCAATTGAATTCTCTATGTGGCATTTAGCTTCAGGTGGTTTTAGGAAGTTAAATATATTGTGGTTAGTTATAGTCCAACATATTTAACTAACTGAATTTGGATGGTCGATATTTGAAAGACCAATCCAACGATATTAATCCAGGCATGACTGTTAAATATATTAACCAGTACATTGTCGTCCTGAAACCACCAAGACCTTGGAATGTTTAAGCACATTTTTCTGGCAAGTAAATTTTTTAAGAAATTGGCCATAAATCCAGAAGGTATTGATGCAGGTATGACTATTACATGAAATTGACCACCACATTGATGAAACTAACTCATTATAAAGACGTTTAACCTTCCGATGTTTTCAAGATATTGATTGGTAATTTTCAGTCAGTCTCTGAAATTTTTGATAAAGGCCTGTCAAATACATAGTATTGACTAATATCCTGTCTACCTGAAACCGTCTAACTTATATGTTATTTCAACCTTTTGTTCTTTATCACCAAATTTCAAAATATGTAAGACGTAGAAATAACACTCAACTGATTAAATTGGTTCTAAAATTTCTAATGTAGGTCTTCGAATAGTAATTATAAATGACAATCATGAAATCTGGAATATGCGACTTACTTCACATCCGTGTAGCTCTGTTATTCGATTTCGATGGTTTTAGGGCCCCATACGCTTCCATTTGATTCTTTTACACAGTACCTGTGCTATATTATAGTTAAAGAAGAATGCAATTATGCTGTAACTATCCCGCTAGATATAATTACACAATACTATGTATTATTTCTTTTCCTATTCCTGTTGTTACATCTCTCCTATACATTTGCTCATATGTCACAAAAGTGAACAATAAAGGATTTTCCAATAAGATGTTTCATTTTGATGTTTTTAAAAAACGATTATTTTTGTAGAGAAATCAATCAATTTCATTTTAAAGAGGAAGGTATGCCATTAACATTTGAAACTATATCAGCCAAATGACCGTGGCTATACGCTTTCAGTACTATATCCTTTTCATACAATTGCTCATGACCAATTGGCACATTTTCGACTGTATGTCCTTGATCACTACACGAATTTGATTTGACATGGCCTCCAAGAAAAGTCTAAAAGTGTTAAATCACAAGATCTCGGTAGCCAATAATGATCACCTCTTCGAGAAATAACACGGCTAGGAGACTTTTCTTGCAAAATTGCGCGTGTTACGTTGTTTGTGTGGCACGTAGATCCAATAAACGTCTTGCTCATCAGTTCTTATGTAGATACCAAGGGTACTTCCTCTGAGTTAGATAGATCAATGGCAGTGAGTGGACAAGTGGGTGGGGATGCATTTCGATTTCTGAGACTATTCATTACGATTTTATAGGGTCTCCCCCATGGGTCACGGTCCACTTCATTGCACAGCTCTTTCCAGAATTGAAGCTTACTCGCTTTAATTGCCTGCTTAAACTAATTTCGGACATCCAAGTATGTTTTGCATAAACCTGGATAGGATTCTCTACTACATGATGGCGCATCCGGCGCAATTGTGCCTTCTAGTCCACCATTATGCTGATTGCCGATGGTTATATCTAATTGTCTTTCTACCATAGTTTTACAGCAAGCGTCAGTGATCACGTTCATTATCTCAGTTGCTTTTGCGTTGGCTGTCCCCGAGAGGTTGGGCTTAACAAGGAAGAACTTGAATAACCTCGAACGTACATTTCAGTCTTACAACCCCTTAATCAAAGGCTCAATTCCTAAAGGTATATTTCTTTCTTTTTACATGCCTATTTTGTCTAAACTCATTCTGTCATTTTGTCTACAGATTCACTTTAAACATACGAAATACATCTCTTGCATCCATAAATCATATTCATGTATTTCTTCAAACAAACAACTCCGTTTTGCAAGTATATCAGCTCTTTCATTACCTTCAATTTGTAGGTGTGGAGGTATCCTTTGAAGAATAACCTCCTTCCGACAAAATTGAAGGTACTCGTACAGATTTTTTACATACATATTTCCCTGAGTACCCCTTCCCCGTTTTATAAACTCTAATCTTCTTAAGGAGTCAGAGAACAGAACTACTCTCCTCTTTCCTCCATTCATCGCTAACTTGATTCCTTTAATTATTCCAATGAAATCGGCATTCATTATATACAGATATTGTCATTTAGTCTCAACACTTTCTCTTTTTTCAACGAAGGAATGTAGTTTCCTTTACTCACTCGATCCTTACGAACACTTGCATCTGTATACACCTCACCTGTGCAAAATATTTCAGCGCATCATACGAAACTCGCGCTCAATCAATAACTCATTCATACCATCGTTTTTGTTGTGTCTCCAAAATGCAAGCTCACCACAAGATTGTTTGGGGAAATTTTGGCACTCACTGGTCGAATTTGACAATATTTTCTTCAATGATTTTTAACCGGTAGGTGCTTTAGTGATTTGTCCCCCCTCCGCTGTTATCATTTCAATTATCAGACGATTAGTTTTTGTAAGCATTCGCACAGTTTCACGCACAGTAAAAAACTCTCTTTTGACGTCAAACTTGAGTCACCCATTTCAGACCACAGGTAGGTATTGAGGTTTAATTAATCGCCTCCCAATACAACTCTACGATCCGTCACTATACATGCTTAACCCATACGAAATA
Source organism: Tipula lateralis (assembly GCA_963932295.1). Classification (NCBI taxonomy): domain Eukaryota; kingdom Metazoa; phylum Arthropoda; class Insecta; order Diptera; family Tipulidae; genus Tipula; species Tipula lateralis. The sequence goes on from OZ010737.1 coordinate 58,893,668, forward strand.
TTAGAGGACATAAGGGCCTTTTGCATTATATTGGTTATACTCGGGTGATCTCCCCATTTGTGTTTACTGAAACGTTTGATCGTATTCAGTCTACTCTTGCAATTATCGGTTAATTTTTCCATATGTTTCTTAAAACTAAGTCTTTTGTCGAGCCAGATTCCCCAACACCTAAATAAACGCCGTCCACATCAATATCTTGCAATTTTGGCCATACAAATTCATTAATCATGCCTCGGTAGCGCGACCCATTCATCCTAACAGTAACACTAGCCTCATTTTCGAAGCAGTATATAAGGTCCAATCACATGCCACCCCAAAAACTACACCAAACGGTGTCACGTTGAAGATAAAGAGGCTTTTCAACAATAATTCTTGGATTTTTTAGCCACAAATGCGACAACTTTGCGACTCAATCAGCGAAGATAAGACATCTATAGTGATCTACCGGCTCGAGTTCATGAGTTAACTGAATATTGAAGGCCTTACGGCTTTAGTCTTTATGCAAAGTATACGGTTTAATGTCGTTTGTGGAATGTCTTATTCCAAAGTTCGACGAGGAATCGATAAATCTGGGTTTCTTTCAACACCACCGGCTACAGCAGCAATATTCTTTGTTGTTCTTGAGCGACGCACACGGTTTCGATTCCTTACATCACTAATATGTTCCAACAGCTCAAATATTTCCACCAGTTTCACTGTTGCTGGTCGAAAAGGTGCTTGTCGACAGCCAAAAAGTGCTTTTGTTTTGCAAACTGTGCAAAGTATCCACCATTTTCGGTGAATTTTTACAATTTCGTACCATTTTCGTGTATCGTACCATTTAAAGTAATGACGAGATGACTGCTTCAAAATTGACCACTGCCCAAATAGTCGGAATAGCCAATAGCCAAACGAAACCTCTTATTGGAAAACCTTTTACATAGGAAAACATAAAAAAAAATTTCGTGTACACATATGTAGTGGTAGTTTAATCGCCTGAATGTTGCAAGAAATATTCAAATACAAAATAGCATAAATTTAGGAAAACAGTTCATATAAAGATCACACATACAGTCCATTTAAGGTCCATTTAAGTCGGTGGTCACCTCCATATTAACACAATTTCAAATGGAGTTTGAAGATATTAAATGGCGTTGTTTCGTCGAACGTTGGTGGCTTTAATTTCATTGAGCTGGTTGGTCGAGCAATTTTGGCGTTGCCATTGGTTTTTAGCCATGAGCTCCTTCTCGATTTTCATATGAATCGTTGATCAGTCACCTCGATTTATTGATCTATTTTTCGAGAGTTTCTTGATTCGTACTCTTTCAATTTGGTTTTCATATAAATTTTGACCGTGTCAGCTTTTGCGTTCACACTATTTTCTTGCTGCTCCAACCATTCGATAAGGCTCTTTTGTCTGGTTCTCATGATCTACTGTTCAGCCAGTAATCTATCTTGTCCGATAGATATTTTTTCTTCGAGACCGCTGATAATTTCTTACTTGTTAGCACGTATTTGCTGTACTATTTGACAATCTGGTGTTGATGTTTAGGGTTTGGCCATTTTGTTGAAATTTTAGGGGTCTTTTGTGGTTTGTTTGATTTAAAAGCTACTTTTGTTCCATAACTTTTTCGCCTAAATTCATATTTTGTTCTTCGGTTGCATAAAAGTGATATTATGTATTATTACTTTTGACAATTGATTTAAGACGTCGAGATTCTTTTATTTTCAAAAGTGGTGTGGTCTAAGTTCAGTCTCTACAGGTAACGCATTAATGCAGAGAAATAAACAAAACTATTTAGCAAGAAATGGTTCCAATTTTGATTAAGTGATCTAGGAAGTGATACTAGAACATATAATAGAGTCTTGATAGACTATTTTTTACAAATTACATGTCGTTTGTATGAATACAAGTTTACCAATATCCCATAGTTAAATAGATGTAAAGTTTATGACACATTTATCAATTGTTATAAATTATTGAAAATGACAGCTGAAATGTCACGAATATAATAATTTTTCAAATATTAAAACAACTCGTCAAAAAAAAAACAATGTTGGATAATATACCCATCAGTGCCAAAAATATGAAGATGATTCAAAAAGCTTATCTCTTATTAAACAACACGAGAAAGAATGTTCTTTACTATAATCCCTAAATTCCCTTTTGCGGGATGACACATACAAACATAACTGTATATTTTGAGTGATTGCTTTTCAATTGACATTTGATATATTGGTATAAGAAAATGTTTTAAGAAAAATTGTTTTTGAAATGTTAAGTTTGATCTGTCTTATGTATGCTCCTCTATATAAACTAATAATAATTGAGGAGGGCGGAGGGATCTCCTTTTCACTATCCAATTTGGTATTTAAATTACGAATCGTTATACAATTAATTAAATTCACGAATAAAAAATATTTTGTTACAACAAATATCATAATGTTTAGACTATTGGGAAAATTGTATGCGTACCAATATACGAAAAAAAAAATAAACGGGAACGAAAAGCTTTAATATATAAAAAAAAAATAAGATAATATTTTCATCTTCAAAATTGAAATTCAATATTTACTGGCATGTTTACTCTACTTTAATCCTAAAATTGCGTTTCAACAAAATTCTTTTTCGATGATGGTTAGAATTTTGAGATGAGTATGGGTGTGTTCACATATGCAACCTCATTTATTCAATTTCCATTAATTGAACTATTCACATTATACAGGGTGGGGCAAAATTCCCGCTACATGACTGATGTATGTGATACTTGGTGGTATTATAGTCAACTAATAAATAATACAATAGGTAACACCAATGTAGTGCTATGATATGATTGGGTAATTCTCATATACCATATAGTTGTATTGTAAGACAGTTGATGTAAAAACTGAATTTAAAATTATTATAAAATTATAAGTTTATATTATTAAAAATAAATGAATAAATATAACATGGCGCTGCCGAACAACAAAAAACCAAATTTGAATATTTAAATTAAGAAAATAAATATATGTAAAAAAAAAACAAAAAAAAACGTGCTGCTGCTTAACCTAAAAAAAAAAAAAATTAAAATGGAGTTCATGAAATCGCAACCCATGAAATTCACGGGAAATCTCAGCGAGGAATGGCAGCGATTTAAACAAAACTTTGAAATTTTTATGGAAACCGCTGACCTCACAGAATGCACGGAAAAACGAAAATGTGCGCTTTTACTAAATTCAATGGGGCCACAAGCAATGGAAATTTACAACAATTTCAAGTTCACTGTCAAAGAAAATGATACAGTATATCAAACTCGGTACAGAAATTCGAGGACTATTGCAACCCAAGGAAAAACATAATATATTTGAGATTCAAATTATATACCCGTAACCAATTGGAGGGAGAACCATTCGATGAATTTTTAACGGAAATTCAAAAACTTTTGAAGGATTGCAAATTTGGTAACCAAACCGACTCAATATTAAGGGATCGTATCGTGTTAGGCATCAATGATCCGGATCTTCAAGAGAATTTAATCAAAAAAGGTGATTTGGATCTAAAGGGAGCCATCGAGTGTTGTCGTACCGCAGAAATAACACGTAAACACATCTGGTGTGTACAATCTAATAGGAATAGTAATAAGATAGTTTCACAAATAGTTTCTAGTAATAAGAAAAGAAATCAAAATCATTCATTTATGCCTCAGGCAAGTCGCCAATACATACCCAACAGACAATCTACCGACAATCAAAATAGATTCACAAGTAATTATGTTCCAAACGTAATAAAACGTAATATGGGCAGATACAACAAACATAATGCAATTCATGATAAACAATTAAATAAGATTTTATGTAAAAAATGTAACAAAAATCATAGGCTAGGTGATTGTCCTAATAAGGGTAAACAATGTTTAAATTGTAAAAAATGGAATCACACGGCTGATGTCTGCTGGTATAAAAAACAGATACTAATAAGAATGATATTAATGTAAATGAATTATATGTCTTATCTATCAATTCTAATACAGTGGTACAAAGAAATTTTAGTAGAGAATAATTTGATTAATTTTAAGATAGATTCAGGAAGTGATGTTAACATCATACCAGTGAAAATATTTGAAAAATTTAACAGAAATATCAAACTAGAAAATAGCAATGTGATTTTAAAAGCATATGGTGGTTTTATAATCGAGACAATAGAGTCTGTTAATTTAACGATAAAATTAAACGAAAAAGAGTTCCAAGATCGATTTATCGTAGTAAGAAACGATTCGACACCAATAATGGGATTGTCTACTGCGCGCGCGTTAGGAATAATCAAGGAAGTTAACGAATTAGAAACTGAAAAAGAAAATTTTATTCAAAAAATATTGATATTTTTAATGGTTTAGGCTGCTTTCCGAATCCATATCATATTAAAGTAAAGGAAAGTGCAAAACCAATTTGAAATCCGCCTTATAGAATTCCGCTAAAATTAGAAAACAAAGTGAAAGAAAAATTAGGCGAAATGAAGAAATTAAAAATAATCTCCAAAGAAGATAATCCAAGTGAATGGGTCAGCAGGATGGTTATTGTTAAAAACCAGACAAATCTTTAAGATTGTGCCTTCATCCAAAGTAGTTAAATGCAAATATAGTCAAGGACTATTGTGTTATTCCAAGTATTAGCCGATTTATGTGCACATTTAAATGGCAAAAAAGTATTTAGTGTCTTAGACTTGAAAGAAAGTTTTTGGCAGATACTGTTGGATGACAAATCATCTAAGATTTGCACATTCAGCACTCCCTATGGTTGTTATAGATTTAATAGGCTACCATTTGGAATAAATTTAGCATCGGAAGTATTTCAAAAATTTAACGTTGAAAGTTTCGGGGACATAATAGGAGTTTTTATCTATATAGATGACCTACAAATTTCAGCCAATTTATATGAAGAGCACGATCAGATTCTGAATCAAGTTGTGAACAGAGCAAGACAACTAAACATAAAACTTAATATAAATAAATTTCAATACAAATTAAAAATGGTTAATTTTTTCGGTCATTTGTTTTCTGCGGATGGGATCGCTCCAGATCCAAGCCGTATTAGTAGTATTATCAAGTATGACATGCCAACAAATAAAAAAGACCTACAGCGATATATAGGCATGATAAATTACTTGCGAAATTTTATACCAAATTTTGCAGAATTATCGTCTCCGTTAAGGGAGCTTTTAAAGAAAAATAATGAATGGTGTTGGCTACCAATTTACACAAACGTGGTAGATGAATTCAAAAGAATCATCACAAACACACCGGTATTAGCGAATTTTGATACATGCAAGGAGATAAAAATACAAACAGATGCATCCAAAAATGGTATAGGCTGCTGCCTATTGCAAAATGAAAAGCCCATTTGCTATGCATCACGAAGTTTAACGCTTGCAGAAGTCAATTACGCCCAAATTGAGAAAGAATTTTTAGCAATACTCTTCTCATTTAAAAAATTTCACAACTACATCTATGGACAAAAAGTAAAGATAAACACAGATCATAAGCCGTTAGTAAACATAATGAGTAAAATAAATTCAAATCGTCTACAAAGAATCAAAATAAAATTAATGATTTATGATTTAGAGGTGGTGTATCTACCAGGCAAATATATGCACATTGCAGATGCCTTATTAAGAGCATGCACTCAAGTTATTGACAATAATATATCGGATCAGGACCTTGCTGACGTAGTTCACACTATTAACATTTCAGACGAACGGAGAACTGAATTTCAGGCAGAAACATTTAAGGATTCAATATTAATTGATTTAATAAATACATATCATAATGGTTGGTGCAATTTCAAAAATAATGCGCCCAATTCTCTTCGTATCTTTTGGAACAAACAAAACGAAATATATGTTGAGGACAATTTAGTATACTACAAAGATAGAATAATAGTGCCCACGTCACTCCGCCAAAAAATGATCAAAATTGTTCATGAGTCACATTTTGGTATTTGTAAGTCTATATCACGAGAGAAGACTATATTTTATTGGCCAAATATGGAAGCAGACATTGAAAATGAGGTAAGAAAATGTCGAATATGTGAAAAGTACCAAAACTCCAATGTTAAAGAAAAAATGATGTTTCATGAAGTGCCAAATCTACCATTCCAAAAGGTAGGAGCAGACATATTAGAATTAAGCAACAAACACTATTTAGTTATAGTTGACTATTTCTCTAAATACATAGAGTTAAAACCGATTGAAAATAAAACCGCTCATGAAATTATTTCAAAATTAAAAGAAGTATTCTCCACTCACGGAATTCCACAGACGTTTATTAGTGACAATGTCCCGTTTAACAGTTACGAATTTAAAAATTTTTCCAAAGAATGGAAATTTACAGCTGTAACCTCTAGCCCTCGCTATGCTCAATCAAACGGTCAATCAGAAAAAGCAGTAGGTATCTGCAAAACATTACTAAAAAAATCAATTGAAACAGAAACCGATATTGAGTTATTTCTTTTAGATTACCCCGGTCGCAGGTCTAAAAGCATCACCAAATGAAATGCTAATGAGTCGCTTAACACGTTCACGTATTCCAATCTCAGATAAGATTTTAATTCCAAAAATTATTCCAAATATCAGTAATAATTTGAGAGCTCGACAAAGAAAAATCGAAAATTACTATGATAGATCTGCTAGAAATCGACCAGACTTAAAAGAAGGGGATAATGTAGTATTCCAAAACGGTAAAGTTTGGGAACCGGGAATCATATTGCAAAAACACCACGTTCATTTATAATTAAAGATGAGAATAATCGACTGAGACGAAGAAACACCAAACATCTTCGTAGATCCGCTAATACCCCAAACTTTAAAAACACATATTGCAATTTGGAAAATATACTCAGTGGTAATTCAAATCAGAATAACCTCAACGTTAAACGCAAATAACAAGACTGGAAATCATAATTCCAATAATGTTGGTTATACGAATAGATTCGGTAGATTAATTAAACCTCCAACAAGATTAAATCTATAAAATTAAATACAGTTTATAAAATTATATGAAATCAAATTTTAAGTTTAAATTAAATGATTTATTGAAATATACCTCTAAAAGGGGAGATGATGTATGTGATACTTGGTGGTATTATAGTCAACTAATAAATAATACAATAGGTAACACCAATGTAGTGCTATGATATGATCGGGTAATTCTCATATACCATATAGTTGTATTGTAAGACAGTTGATGTAAAATCTGAATTTAAAATTATTATAAAATTATAAATTTATGTAATTAAAAATAAATGAATAAATATAACAATGACAGCTTAGTTTCGCTTTAACCATTTTGTTGTGTAGACGCCCTAATTATATAATGAATAAGTATACGCCACAAGAATGAACAGAAATAGTAACAATATTGAACCATTCCAAACGTCCAGTGCCTCACAAAACCACAATTTATCGTTTACATGCGAATTTTCGACAGTACGTTACGACATCAGACAGACATCGTCCTAGAAGATAACGGACGTCTCGTAACGCTGAAAACGTGATTTTGGTGCGCGATAGTGTTGCAGAGTCTCAACATCAATTAGTCCTAAACTGCTACTGAGTGATCCTGATCAATGAGTGATGAAGCCCATTTTCATCTCAGTGGCCACGTCAATAAACAGAACAGTGGGTTTTGGGAAACACAGCATCCACAATTAATTTATCAAACATCATTGTATCTACTTAAAACAACTGTATGGTGTGGTATTCATGCTGGAAACATCATTGGTCCCAATTTTTGTTTTGAAAATGACTAAGTTGTTGAAGTTACTGTTACTGCGCGAACGGTACCAAGAAATTATTCGAAATTTTCTTGTGCCTGAAATAGAAGAACAAGGACTAGAGGACATGTGATTTCAGCAAGATGGGGCCACGGCACACACAGCCCTTTCAACAATTCAATTATTGAATGCGGTTTTTCCACGAATACTAATTTCGTGAAATGGTGATTTGGCATGGCCACCCAGATCTTCAGATTTAACAGCACAAGTTAATAAGCCTTAAACGATTCAACATCTTAAAGATAATATTCGTCAAGAAATTGAAGAAATTCATTCTGAGATGTTGCAGGATGTCATGCAAAATGCCTTAAAAAGAACCGAAACTTGTATAGTGAATCGCTGTCATCAGTTAGCCGATATAATTTTCGAATAATAAAGGAAAAAAAATGTAAGGACCAAATAAACTTTTTATGAAAACCAAACCTTCTTATCTTTTCTTTGAACAAAGTTATAGGCAATCAAAATGGTAGCGGGACTTTTGCCCCATCCTATATATAGTTTAGCCACTCTAATATGTGTAAGTGTATGTACACATAAAAATATGAGCGTCATCAACATAATATATGTATGTGCTATGTTTCAAATATAATAACACAAATATAATAGCAGTGAAACGATGAAAGCTTAAAAATTTTAAGTTCAATTCGACACTGATTTTATGGTTTCATAATTTTTTGTCCGCTATAGATTTATATGTTGCTATAATAGACTGGACGTCAACACTATCATCATGTTAATGGCTTTTCATGTTATTCCAGTCATTAAAAATTATTCTAGCTTTTTTCATATTTGATTAAAACTAAAAAGCTTTCATTGCATTATGTACATATATTATACAAGTTTGTGTGCTGTTTTGTAAAGCTTTTTTGTACATTGTGCCTGGATTATGATTTAAAGTTTTACGAGAGTATAATTATGAAATTAATCATTTTGTAGGTTATACGACTTATATTAGATTAACAGTCACAATGTGTTGCGCTTTATATATTTTATGAGCTTATAAAAAAATTATTAAATATTGAAATTTGTTAGGGACTACGATTATTATTTATCAACTGAAATCTGAAAGTGTTAGTGTACTAGAGACTACTATTCTCGTTGTTATTACTAGTACAACCGTTTGGACTAGAAGATGTTGAATATAATAGGACCCTTCGATCTAAAATACAATAGATATAAGGCATCGCTCATGAATCTACATACGGTGGTTGCACCACTGTATGTAATTGGTCTCTGTACACCGAAAATATACTAAAAAATCGGTTAAATAAACGGCCATTTATTTGTATTATTCCTGCCTGTAAAATTCAGCCAAATCCAAATGAACATTTTAAAACTAAAAATTTATGTGTGACTGTAAAATATGGAGGAGGTGGTCTTATGTTATGAGGCTGTATGAATGTATCTGGAATTTATAGAGTCTATTACGGACAAAAATTTATATTTAGACATCGTCAAATAAACCAGCAAGATAACGATCGAAAACATACAGCAAATATGGTCATGGAATGGCTTCTGTAAAATTGTTCAAAGTAATAACATACGCCACCACAGAGTCCAGATATGAATCCGATTAAACATCTTCGGGTTGAACTCGAAAAAAGAATTAAAGTTTTGAAAGATGAATGGAGCCAAATTCAGTAACCAAAAAATTGGTCGATTCTTTGCAAATTCGACTGAAGGAAGTAAATAAACACACAGATGACCCTACAGATTACTAAAATAAAATAAATCATATCAGCTTCTAAAGTCAATTGTCTTTTTTTATTGAGAATTTTATTGACAGTATACGGAGACTAATTGATTGTACTGTATGTAATACGTAATTGATAATTCAATTTGAGAAAGTTGACATTAAATCAACATATATACGGATCCATTTTTTACGTCTTTGACAGGCTATTGTTGGCTCGTACCGTGTCAACAATTTGACTTCAACGATCGCCGTATCATACGGTTCGGAGCAGCACACATAATGTGAGCGAGCCAACGTTCACGCTATTCTTTGATTTCATGCACGATATCATGGATTTGCATTAAATTCTTGATCTTGGGGTTAAAACGAACTCGGTATGTGCCATCAACGTCGCGTTTTGGGCCATATATCACACGCATCATTCTTCTCTCGAATACATGACAATGGGTCTGATCAACACTCTGCACAGTTTCAGATTATCCGCATTTGCAAGATATTTTGATTTCAGAATTGGACGTAGAGGCTATAAAGCCCGATAGCCAGTAGCAATATGAACCTGAATATCCTGTCCCACGCTACTATCGTGAGTTATGAGAGATCGAAGATACCTGAACCTCATCACTCCTTCAAACGTGTGGTTACCACTATTGGTATCAATTGCGTCTTGGTTTCGGAAACCAGAAATCAGATATATGATTTTGAATTCGAATTTCGTTTACGACCGATAAGATCTCACGTCTTTGGAAATCCGCAACCCCGTTTAGAAATCAACTCATGGTCAATTTGGCTTTGGGATGTTTTACTTTCCAAATGGTTGTTCTTATGAGAAAAGCATGTACTTGCCATTTTGAGATCATTAGTCGGTTTGATTTCTGCCAGCTCTAGCATTAAAGTCACCAATCACCAATTTGACATTGTGCTCAAATATAGAGCCCATGTATTGTAAAACTATTCTTTATCTTGGGGTTGGCTTATATCAGTGGGCACATGTACACATGTTGACTGATCTCTTGTGCAAGCGAAGCTATCACATTATAGATTATCGACTGTTTGAAAATCCAGTTCAAACTTTTTTACCTGTGGCCCAATGAGAAATCCAACTCCGAGATTTCCAAAGTCATCTCCCGTGTGTAGCAACGTATAGCCCTGGGATACATGGTCTCCACTTTTAAGTAATTTTTTCGAATTGACTGCACGTTCCACGGATCTGATCATTACAGTGCCACAACCCAGTATACAGATGAACTACGCTAATTGCCGCTATTAAATTGGAAATTTGAGTATTAAGTCACTGTTTTCGTTTTTAAGTTCATTTTTCATTAATTTATGCTTCGTTAATAAGTTACTTATAAGTATTGTAATTTTTATGAATTGATTAAGTCGATCCTAGAACGTTTCTTCATAAAGAATGCACAGTGTCTGTGAGAATGAAACGCAAAGATATCGGTTTAGTTCCCATTGCAAGGGCGTTGACACAGGTTCATCAAAACGGAACTCGACGAGAAACTGTCAACTTGAATCGAGCTCTCTATGGAGATTCAATGCTATCCAGATATTTTCTTGTACACGTGCAACAATACAATCATTGTTTTAATATGACATCATTTGGGACCGATGTTATTGTTATTCAAGCCGGCTTTAAATCCACCTATAAGGTTATAACGTCCGTCGCGTTCATCATTTCGATAATATTGAACGTTTGTACTCAACATATTGAAATTTATATTGAATCGGAGCATTGATACTATCAGCGAATTTGAATTACGCTGTCGTTTTGTTCTTTCAAATGCGTTAAAACGAGAGATAATACCAACAATACGCTGGTTCGTTTGTTTATAACTGCTTTGGAGACAATGAATTCCTATGTACACAAGATTCAGCACTATCAACGAAGTCGCAGTTGTGATTGTGGACGAAATTGTGGAATTGCGTGATATTGCGATCTAGCAGGTTGATTTCTTTCAATACTCCTTCAATACCCATTGATGTTTGGTCATGGAGAGGATTACCTTGACTACCATTTCCAGATAATGATGGTCAATCCGGGAAACTGTAAGTAATTGAGCTTTCGGTTGTACATGCATTGGTCTACAAATTACAGTTTCATTTTGTTGGTGAAAAAACAAATAAGTAGGTCGGTTTCTTTTTACATATATCAGTTCAATGGAAGCGTTAATCGAACGATGAAGGTTTTATGAAGTACTCAAAACGTTTGGTGGAAGCATAATTCTGCTGGCCGATTTTCCAATGCTACTTGTCATTCCAAGATCGACAGCTGCAACTGAACCCAACTCATGTCTAAGATCGATTTATTTCCACTTCAATAAAATTCAGTTCTTTTCTACACAGACACAAAAAAATCCAGAAATAACTCAATTTTTGATAGATGCCTGAGTTCGTATCGATATTTCAGTCTCTATTCAAAACAATGGTGTTGAATTTGATGAGAAATTGAATGGAATGTTCACTTTCCACAATCGTCATTGAGAAATAAACTGAATTGATTGACTTTTTCTCATCAAAATCAATTTTCGTGAAGTCAAAAGTATTTGCTCGGAACGAAGTTCACTGGATCTCTTGCTCTAATAATAATTAATAAAAATGTCAAAATGTCATTTTGTGCCATTACAGAGTAATCCATAAATAATTATTTTTGCAAGTTCGCTAATTTTACTTGTAAATTTAGAACAAAATTTGGAGTATGTCCAAACGTGAATTGGAAAAAAAGTATTTAAAAAGGCAGAAACGAGATGGCCATACAGAAACAAAGTAGTTGCTTTCTTGAATTCCAAATAAATCACTTTTATGAAAAAGTATGACTTTTTTGTTAATTCCTTTTTTCAAAACTCAGCTTTTGAATTATATTGGAGTCTTCAAATTCGTCTCTGATACTGAAAAATACTTCTCTATATCGGAAGGTTATGCTTTTCTCTGACGTAGTCAAAATAAATACACCAAGAATCCTATTAGAAATACAGTTGCACAATTGTTATCATTTTATTATGGATTTCAACAGACGGCCTCCATTGTCTACATCCACATACATATGCTGAGCTTCCCCAGTAACTTGAAAGAAAATTTGTACCATGAAAAAATGTTGGGTTGGTTGAGTCAGCATTAACATTAACCGTTGCAACTTTTTTCTTTCGGGAATAAAATTTACGGTTGTGCTACACAAGCAATTTCCAATTAATAGTTGAAAAGCAATTTTTTTACTAACAATATTCGTGTATTTGGATGTTCGATGAGCAATTTTTTGGGAGAAAAACTAATTTGAAATTAAAGTAATTGAGTGTGGTCATAATGAATTTGGGTTCTTAAAGAATTATCGCCAATTTTTTGCCATCCATTCCATTCTCGCATTTTACTCCAAAAAGACCAGTTTTCATGGTATCTATATCACACATGTGAGTGGATCTATTAACCAATGCACAGATTCTTAGTTATAGTCTTAGTAAAATACACCTAGTGTCTATATTGAGTGGTATAATGGGCTCGTGGTGTATTGTCATATTGTCTCAATACACCAAGAATGTGGATTAATGGATGTTGACAGCGAATATATTGTTATACAACTCTTCTACATTTGTATTCGGATTAATGGCAAATGGTTATATTTAAACTTTAGTTACTTCACAAAGTTCACACAATAAATTCTAGAAAACTAGCTATTTGTCACTTTTCGTGAATGTTACCTTAATTATATTGTTCCGTATATCAAAGAGATAATTTAGAGTTAAACACGATGATGCCTATTCTGAACAGAAGAAAACTAATTCAGAAAGTGTACTTGGCCTGGCCCTTTACTTATTCTACACTTGTGATATTTATATGTACTATAGGAAATGAAACTGTTGCTATATTATAGGATAGGACAAGATGCCTAAATAAACGGCTGAAAGTGTATGGACGTCGACTTGACTAACAAGAGAATTGAATATAAATCATAATCTAAGGTGAAAGGCTCATGTTAAAAATTTGAAACTAAATACAGAAAAATACACTGGCTATGTTCTCAAAGCGAACCCTTCTGTAACTGCACACAAAAATCTTTTGCAATGGAATAAAATTTAAGGTTGTGTTAAACAAAACCACATACCCAAATCTCATAATACAACGCTTTCAAATATATAGGTACAGCGTACAGCGATGCATAGTAGATTGTGGCGTTTAGTAAGTACTAAATAATTAATTCGTACAATTGACGCCACAATCAAATAAATCAAACATTTCGTGTTAGGTTCTTGTATAGTTCGCAAGCACTGTTGCGATACCCCACTGGTACACACATCAAGTCCGGTTGCATATGCCTGATGAGGTGGAATTGATCTTTTCGATCACTGTCGTTCAATGACTTCCTACAACATCCGACCAACTCAAACCTATTTAAAGTCATTAAATAACGCGGCCTTACCGCTCTGTTTAGGGAGCATTGCATTACACCTTCGCGGACACATATACCTATCAAAAATTTCATACTGCTTCCTGTCTTTATCTATAACATGGCAATTTCTCAATATCTGCCTTCTTTCATTGCCTTCTCAAGGTACAAATATTTCTAGGAAGTTTGTCACATGGTCACATGATGTAACACAGCCAAATATCACTAAGGTGGGAGAATGCGGTGACTCAAAAATACAGCACGCAAGGCGGTCAGGTTTGTTTCATGTCACAACACTTTTAAATCACTAAGAAGGCAAATCAAGGCAATCCCAACACAATTACGGCATTAAATAGGATAACACATAACGACAAACATAATTAAAAACGGTGTGAAAATTGACTTGTGGGAGGATGTGTTGTCGCGTTTCAGTATCAAATACTTCATAACGATTTTTAAATACTTTACATCAAGTCCGGTACCGGCCTATCGAATAACAACAACCAAACAACAGCTCAAAATACTATTTATAGAGTCTCTCCAACTTCATATACGTTCATGCTTGAAGTTTTTGGTTCATTGATCGCGGATTTTTGTATATTACAAGTTTTAATCAACAAAATGAACAAAGATGAAAATTCCATACCTCCATTCATTCGCATATTTTCAACAAATGTAATACAGATTTTGCCACAGATATGTATTTCTAATGTTCATGGTTTCAATAATTATTTGGTTTAATAAAACTCAACTACTCGAGAATAAAAATTGATGGAATGATTATATATTTTATACTAGTACTTCTATTAACGCTTGAATTATAATGGTATCAGTGTGCAGTATAATAGAACGAAATGGTAATTTATAAAAAAAAAATTAAACCACTGAAATAACATTTTAAGTATAAAAATAAAAATATTTGTTTACTTTTTGTACTGTGTGTAGACACACTTAAGTACTTATCAAGCAAAACCTTTGACAATGTTACACAAGCCAAACTGAAACCATACACCGCGGATTGTGGTTTTAGCACAGAGTACATACAGAGAACCAGAGTCAAGTATACTTTGTTGTGTACTATTCAAAAATCTAACAAAATTTTAGGGGGATAAATGTATAGTGAACGGTGCAACTATACATTTTATAGTCTTCTCATTTCTTCTTTCATATAAAATAAGAATTCAAGTAGTCGAATTAAAATAAATTAATTATTTTGAATGTGTGCAAAGTTTTTTATAATATTGAAATAGGTTTATTTGGTAGTGGTTTATTTGTAGCCTTTCAGTATTAGCACAAATAACAATTATACAGATAAAGAAACTATATGGAGAAATTATGTATACTAGACTGAAATAAGGGAAAATAATTGAACCCTGGGTGAAAAGGCTATATTTGAATTTTACTATCTCTTTCATTCCTTTAGCATTGATATTACGATAAATAAAATTCAATCAAATCTATAAAACTAAGTTGAAATACAAACATGAAATCGAATAAATGTTTCATGCCACTGCGATTAGTTTCATTCCGGACAGTAAATGAGTTCATCATATTTTATACAAAATTTATATACAAACATTTATTTATCGTAATATCAATGCTTTCATATCATTTCATATCATATCATCATGCATTCATATCGTAATATCAACATGATTTCTCCATATAGTTTGGCTATCTGTAGTAGTTATTTGTGGTTGAAATACAAACATGAAATCGAATAAATGTTTTATGCCACTGCGATGTGTTTCATCAAAGATTATTATATACTAAAAAGATAGGTCAATCAGAGTAACATTTTAAAATACAAAAATTATTTTTCTGGGTTCCGCTACATAGTGATGGGTCCCTCTGTTCTATAGTAAAATAAAACAAAACCAAATCGTTCATATTGTAAATTTTTACTTTGGTTGAGTCATCTTTATGTAAAATAATCTTTGGTTTCATTCAGGACAGTAAATGAGTTAGAAATATTGTATACACAATTTATTTACAAGCAGTAATTGATCGTAATATCAATGCTAAAGAAATGAAAGAGAAAATAACATTGAAATATACCCTTTTCACCCAGGGTACAATTATTTCCCCTTATTTCAGTCTACTATATATATAATTTCTCTATATAGTTTATTTATCTGTATAATTGTTATTTGATGTATGTGAAGCCCAGAATTCATCCCAGAAAAAAGCGATGGCAACACTAATCTCAACTATTATGACACTTTCTACTCTCAGCCCCGAAAAAAGCAACTATCATGATAGTTTTCATATACTCAGCACAGAAAAATTTACTATCATGATAGTTTTCATATACTCAGCTCAGAAAAATTATCTCTCATGATAGCTTAGATACCCTCAGCCCCAAAAATGTCTGTCACTATAAGTAAACAACTTTGATTAATTGTTATAGTGACTTTAAAAACATATAATACCAGTTTTGTGTATACACCAAAATTAATATAAACAATATTCATATTGCAATTTACAAGTTACATATTTTTGTATGTATGGATGCTTATTTGGAAACATTCAAAATTCTAGTATTAAAATCATATTATTTCTATGATGGGTTCTTGCGATACAGTCCCTCAAACATAGAAACCATTCGTTGGACGGACCAACTGATTATTGATTTGAGTTAAGAAAGGTTTGAGCTAGTATATGTGATCACCTCCGAGAGCTTCAGTGGTTGGGCTGTCTCTCCTTCTGGTGCAACTGCATCAGTTGTGGACGGACTCTCGGCCTTTCGTGTTTCAGCTTCTGTTTGTCGCGGCAAGCAGCACCAGGTCTCCGTATTGATTACCATAGTAGATAATCTGGAGTCCCCCTTGGCATCCTCTTGCCTCACGATCTTCCGTTTTTCTGTCGGAAGATTGGAGTTGCTAGTCCTTATAATCGCTAGGATTTTTTCTGGGCTTGCTGTTTGGTTAGTAACCAGATACTAGCCCGCCTCCTAGCCCGCATCTCTGCAGGATGGAGCGGGTCATGGATTTTCTCTCAGGATTTTTAGGAAAACGGATTTTAGTGCATTGTTCACCAAACTCCATTTCCCATGGTGATGCTCCCATCTTCATGACTCCTGTCTATGACGGCTAGCAACACACGCTCCTTCACAATGTCACTTAAGGATTTTGGTTAAGCCTTGTAAGGAGGCAAAACCTTATGAGGAGTTTCCTTTTCCGCTTGCAGTTTGACCCGTTTTGTGTCGACGGGCTTCAGCTCATCCTGGGACCGCTGTCTATTCGACACATGGTCCCTCTCTTAGTTGTCGCCGCCGACTGTTTTCTTGGTGCATGCCACGGATTCCTTTTGCTCCATGAGCTGCCCCTCAGGAGTTGCAGCACACCTGTTCAGTATCCAAAACACCGACCATCTATTCGAGTAGCGCTGCTTCGATTGGCGGACGTAACAAACCTCCTTCAGCAGCGCTTGATTTCTCTGGAGTTCCACTCGTCCCCGGCTTAGATGCCTTGAAGTCACCTCCCCCTGCTGTTTTTGAGGGAGCCCCATCTTAACCAATTAATCTCTCTCTTTTTGTTTCCGGCCTTTAGAGAGTCTCGGAGAGATATTTGGTCCACCTGCGCAGAGATTCGTTTAAGCAGGTGAGGCGTCTTACAATTGGAGGTCTCAAGGTATCCAAAGGGCTCCGTCTGCAACTGTGCTTTGTTAGATGTACCTGCGGCCTGGTCGCGTAAGACCTTAAACATGCCCCTGTGATGTCATTTAATGTTTACAACTCCACGAATGGTTTCTATGTTCGAGGGACTATATCGCAACAACCCATCATAGAAAAATTCTGAAAAAATCACATATACTTGTTCAAACCTTTCTTAACTCAAATCAATAATCAGTTGGTCCGTCCAACGAATGGTTTCTATGTTTGAGGGACTATAGCAAATGATTAATAATCAAATGATTATTATCGTTTCAGTAATCTTTTTAGGCTGAGTAGGTATATCAATGCTATCATGATAGTTAATTTTTCTGGGCTGGTTATATAAAAACTATCAGTATAGTAAATTTTCCTTCGTTTGGACATTTTATATTATATTTGATTGTACATGTTGTAAAGAAAATTGGTTTGGTTTTTTTGTTGATATTATTTTATTGTGCGTATGATCAATTAATATGAATAATACTAAAAGTGTCGCGACAGACATTTTTCTGGGCTGATAGTAATGTAAGATAGATGATAAATAATGTTAGGATTTAATTTTTACGAACTCTATGTTATATATTTTGCATTTATTTTTATAATATAATAGATTGGTTATTGATATTGTTCAGTTACATTTTTTTCGTTTGTTTATTTATCTAACATTTTTTAAAATATGTATAAGCGAATTGTAATGTCGTGATAGTATATTTTTACTAACTGTATTACCACATGCAATTTCTTTCATTTTCGGGGATGAAATTCTGGGCTAACTTCACAAAGGTGTTATTTGTGGCATTAGTTTCAAAATAGTTTATACCATACAGTACTGAATATAAACTTGTATTGAAAAGCGAAAATTTTCTACAGAAAATAGATGTTCCGAGTGAGGTGGTTTTTGTTACTGTAATCTAAATATTCCAAAATATAACTGACAAAAATTTCCACTTGAAACGAGGACATATTCTACGTAAAATATGCCGTAGCCAAATTTACCATAAATAAATGTTTAAAGACAGGCTATATTGAAATATCTCACAAATGCAGATAACCTAAGATCTTTCAAAGTGTTAATCAAACGGTCCTGCATCTGTGTATGAATGTGATAGTTGAAACTTTTTGGGATGAATTTGGATTTCTTATATCCGAGAGAAGAATCCATCATACTGAATTCTAGTCACTGACGCGATCAGGAATGTCTGATATTGTGCTTAAATTTGAAAAAAAAACATTCGGCATGGTGATTCGAACCGAATTGTACGGCAATCTTTAAAAGAAGATACGATGGTTGCACATCTCCTGGTTGTTAACTAGAGTTTATGACGAGCTGGCTCAAGCAAGATTAACACCGATAGTCAGCTTGTTGACCGATAGTCAGCGTCTGGTGATATTCATTTTGGAGAATTCAGAGACCTTTAACACAGATCTCTTTTCACCCTTGCTAATGGTGGAAATATAATTTAATAAATACAAAGGTTATACTTTTAAGGATACTTTGATTCAACACTTCTTTGATTTCACAAATTCATTATTGGCAACTGACCATTTACAGGTCTTTCTTATCAGCACTAAAATAAAAAAAGAAACCAACTTCTGTGTGTGGTCAATACACTCGACATATTCTTCAACCAAAATCGGATGAAATGCTTTTATTTTTGACATACTCCTATCAACCGTATTTTGGGAAATGTTAAAATAATGTTATTCATTTTGGTAGCTTATTTCAAAAATTTCCACAATCGTGCAATATTTTCATAAAAGATAGTGGGCGCCCACAAAAAACTCCAAAAAAGCTAACATCCTTTAAAAAAAAATTTTGATGAAGAAACGTCACCGTTACTGAAATGTCAGATACTTCTTCATTTTTTATGAAGTTATTAACTATTTTGAAACTTATACTAAAAGGCTACAAATAAACCACTACCAAATAAACCTATTTCAATTTTATAAAAAACTTTGTGTCAAAATTATTACTTTATTTTAATTCGGCTGCTTGAATTCATATTTTATATGAAAAAAGAAATGAGAAGACTATAAAATGTATAGTTGCACCGTTCACTATATATTTATTCCCCTAACCATTTATTCCTCTAACAAAGTATACTCTGGTTCTCTGTAGTGTATGTACTCTGTGGTTTTAGTTTTTATAAATTTCTACTGTTCATCGACAGATCAGCATGGCTTGTGAAAACACTGTAGTCGGTTTTGACTCAGCTATTCAAAAACTATTTATTATTATTTTCTTGTCAACTCAATTTTCATTTTGCAATAACAAAAATAAAATTAAATAACGTTCAATAAATTTTATTGTTGTTTATTTGTACAGCGGGAGAATATATTATTTTCGTATTTTTAATGCTTTTGAACGAATAAATTTATTAGATGCACTTAAAAGCATTTTAAGAATGAGAAATTGAATTACAGTAGCAGAATTTTGTTTTTTTTATACTTTTTCACTATTTGAGAAGCACACAATACACTCGTACGTATAAATGCTATATATGTACTTTATACCATAATATAATCAAAAACCGAAAAACTATATTTCAAATCAAAACAAGAATTGAAAATCTATCATATCGAATTATACACTGAAACATGAAAACTCAATAAAAATTCTATAAATCGATGCATTTTTGATACATGGTTCGATTGCTACTCGTATAGTTGAGCATTTTTAAGATGTTATAATATTTAATAAATTGTATTTAAGTCAGTCAATTGAACGGAGTTTATCTGGTTTATAAAATTTGAATTGAATTGATGAATACATAAAGCTCCCCTATTTCATCACATGGTGCTGATTTCGAGGTAGTCATTTTATCTTCTACGAATATTTCGCTACAGAAAAACTTTTTCGCTATGCTTAAAACATTCAGATGATATAGATTGCCGTCTGAAGCTTGGTTTCTTAACTGTAATCTTATTTTTTTTAAAGTCTTATCGAAATTTAATCAATTGTTTATTTTGTGATTATTTTAACATATATTTTAGATATCCACATATGGATAAACCTAAAGTATTAGGATTAGATAAACCAGTCGATTGGGTTGCTTAAGTTATCTGTATCTTCTCCGCTACTATCCCGTTGGGGTCACCGATGAAGCATGTAGCTGGCTGTAAATTTGAAAGTGCTTTTGTAAATTTCGAGTTGCTTGCTTGTATCTTTGTAATTCACTAGGCCGGTTTAGATCAGATGATGATGTCGTCATTGAATGACTGCGTGATCGAAAAGATCAAATCCATCTCATCAGGCATATGCTACCGATTCGTTATTATGTACTTTAAGTTGTGACGCGACAGTACTAGTGAATTACAATCGTTTTTAGATCAAATCCTCGTAGGAAGATCAGTGTCTTCGAGCGGTTGAAGTCCAGTTTTGGCCAGACTTGCCTTTCTCAAGCACAGTATTTAGTGCCTTAATGGCCTTTTCCAACTTTACCCTTGTCGGTGACAGTTGGAGAATTGTACTATGCCTCGCTAGTTCATCCGCCCTGCAGTTGTCCATGACGTCTGAGTGGCCATACAACTACACTCTCTAAATGTTGAAAATTAGAAATGCTTACTTAGAAGCGAGAGGCAACTCAACGCCACTCTAGACGTCAGCAAAACAGAATCCAGCAACTTGATTTCCAACTAACTGTCCACATTAATTGCGAGATCAGTCGAATACCACATTATGTCTCAACCAGTTCAGGGCCTCCACAATCGCTACCACCTCTGCCTGGCACACGCTGCAGTGATCAGGGAGACAAACTGCTATATTTATAGTTCTAATTTATCACATAAGACTCCAGCTGCTACTTTACCATGTAGCTTGGAGTCATCCGTAAAGTGCTTCCGTTTCCACAACCGACTTGCTCATCCAGGATTTTATTGAGATCCAAGAAGTTCGGAACCTTTTCGAACTCAACTACTCGTATAGTTGAGCATTTTTAAGATGTTATAATATTTAATAAATTGTATTTAAGTCAGTCAATTGAACGGAGTTTATCTGGTTTATAAAATTTGAATTGAATTGATGAATACATAAAGCTCCCCTATTTCATCACATGGTGCTGATTTCGAGGTAGTCATTTTATCTTCTACGAATATTTCGCTACAGAAAAACTTTTTCGCTATGCTTAAAACATTCAGATGATATAGATTGCCGTCTGAAGCTTGGTTTCTTAACTGTAATCTTATTTTTTTTAAAGTCTTATCGAAATTTAATCAATTGTTTATTTTGTGATTATTTTAACATATATTTTAGATATCCACATATGGATAAACCTAAAGTATTAGGATTAGATAAACCAGTCGATTGGGTTGCTTAAGTTATCTGTATCTTCTCCGCTACTATCCCGTTGGGGTCACCGATGAAGCATGTAGCTGGCTGTAAATTTGAAAGTGCTTTTGTAAATTTCGAGTTGCTTGCTTGTATCTTTGTAATTCACTAGGCCGGTTTAGATCAGATGATGATGTCGTCATTGAATGACTGCGTGATCGAAAAGATCAAATCCATCTCATCAGGCATATGCTACCGATTCGTTATTATGTACTTTAAGTTGTGACGCGACAGTACTAGTGAATTACAATCGTTTTTAGATCAAATCCTCGTAGGAAGATCAGTGTCTTCGAGCGGTTGAAGTCCAGTTTTGGCCAGACTTGCCTTTCTCAAGCACAGTATTTAGTGCCTTAATGGCCTTTTCCAACTTTACCCTTGTCGGTGACAGTTGGAGAATTGTACTATGCCTCGCTAGTTCATCCGCCCTGCAGTTGTCCATGACGTCTGAGTGGCCATACAACTACACTCTCTAAATGTTGAAAATTAGAAATGCTTACTTAGAAGCGAGAGGCAACTCAACGCCACTCTAGACGTCAGCAAAACAGAATCCAGCAACTTGATTTCCAACTAACTGTCCACATTAATTGCGAGATCAGTCGAATACCACATTATGTCTCAACCAGTTCAGGGCCTCCACAATCGCTACCACCTCTGCCTGGCACACGCTGCAGTGATCAGGGAGACAAACTGCTATATTTATAGTTCTAATTTATCACATAAGACTCCAGCTGCTACTTTACCATGTAGCTTGGAGTCATCCGTAAAGTGCTTCCGTTTCCACAACCGACTTGCTCATCCAGGATTTTATTGAGATCCAAGAAGTTCGGAACCTTTTCGAACCATACAGTCGATGTAACCTAGTAGATTTGCCAGTTCCTTCCTAAGCGATCTAATTATGGTCAAGTGTCCTGTTTGAAAACATTCCCACTGAGATATGGCTGATAGTCGGACGGCTGTAATCACCGCCATCTACTTACTATTAATGTCCACGGGGAGCGATCTAATTATGGTCGAGTGTCCTGTTTGAAAACATTCCCACTGAGATATGGCTGATAGTCGGACGGCTGTAATCACCGCCATCTACTTACCATTAATGTCCACGGGAAGAAGGTGAAAAATGGCCTTCAAGGCACGTGTAGGTGTTGTTCTCAGCGCCCGCATATAAGCATGCAGGCCGTTCTTTGCACCATCTTGATCCCCTTTTTGTATGTTACGTTATCAAGAGCTGGCCACCACACCCCATACATATGTACAGGTCTTACTACGGAAGTGTATAGATAGTGTACCAGCTCCGGCTTCAGGCCCCATTTCTTTCCGATTGCGTTTCTGCACGAGTACAATGCTATATCAGCCTTGTATACTCTTTCCAAAATGTTGGGCTTCCAACTAAACCTACTGAGCACGATTACATCTAGAAATCTTGCCTTGTCAGTAAAAGCTAGTGTTCTGCCATATAAAAGAGGTGGATCTACTGCCGGGATTTTATATTTCCTAGTAAATAGTTCAAGTTCAGTTTTGGAAGGGTATACTGCCAGTCCACATCTGAGGACCCAACTCGTAATGATTAGGAGGGCGTTTTTGATTACCTCTTTCACCGTGCTTGAATATTTACCAGAGAAAGTTATCTCTACATCATCTGCATAAACAATAACTCCGATCTCCTCCGTCTCCAGCTCTAAGAGCAACCCATTGATTGCTATATTGCAGAGAAGAGGAGACAGGATACCTCCCTGCGGGGTTCCCTTAGTCACCCTCCTCCTGATGGTGGATTTCCTTAGCTCCGAGTTAACCATCCTGCACCCAAGAATGTGATTGATTAAACCACTTAAGTTTACTTCCAGCCTGGGGAGAATAATCATCGAGTTGTTCTGAATAAAGCTTGAATAATTCAGTCAGAACCAGCCGATTTATAGGGTTTGAACCCTTCAAGCTCACATAGGATTCCGTTCTTTGGTTACGATGTCTTCTATGCGCAGTTAATGTGCTTCTCGATGAGTGCTAGTCTCTGTCGAGTCGTCGAAACTTCCTGGGTAGTGGGTTTCGATGAGAATTTCAAAGATTCCTGAGTAGAAGCAGTCCAGGATCCATCCGGTTTAATTAAATAACTAGGACTGGTACGATTAGTCGACAGTGTTTTCATAATACGAGGGGTCTCGGGAAATTCTACTATTTTATCAAAGAAGAGTTTCCATGACCTTGTTTGTGCCTTCCTTAATTCTTTTTTGTATACTTTGAGGTCCTCCTTGTAAGAGTCCCAATTTTAAGCCTCTCTTGTACTTAAATGGCTTTTTAAATGATATCCTACACGCTTTCTGGTAGGTCTCCAATCCCATGCCGGATTTTGCTTACCACTGGAATTAACTAATGGGCAAGCAGCGTTTAAGGACCGATTGCAGGCACTGGTGATTTTGTTCACTATGCAGATCCGTTCCTAACTGTCGCTGGTGGCTTATGGGCCCGGTTTTAAAAGTTCTATAAGCGTTTCTCTATACTTGCTCCAGTTTGTCCTTCTAGGATTCCAAAAGGCCTTCCGGGTAGCAGGGGAAACGTTAAGAATATAGGTTATATAACGATAATCAGCGAAGGAGTGCTCTTCTGCCACTCTCGGTTCCATTGGAGTCGCTGGTGCTGACCATAGGATACACTTTTCTGAGGCTAAGATTACGTCGAGAACCTCTTGCCGATTTTAGGTAATAAATGTGGGTTCTTGCATAATATTCCACAACCATAGGGTATTATTTAAAAGGTAATCAAAAAATAACTCACCCTTCTCGTTGAAATCAGTGCTGCCCCAGATTGTGTGATGCGCATTCGCATTACATCCAAGGAGCACCCTAATCTTCTTTCTTTCCGCTTTGAGAACCAGGTCTCCCAGGTTATCCAATGGAACTTGTTTGTCCCAGTCCATGCCACCAGCTAGATTAGACTGCTGCCAACACCTAGGAAGACCGCAGTTATGTCACCATTGCGATGTATTGAGCAAGTAAAAACACGTTTAAATAATGTTTACCAAGAATACAGGATCTGCTTTCCTCCGAATTTCTTGAGTACCAGGCCACAGATCCTGTTAGTATTTATCCAAGGTTCTTGAATAAAGACCACGTCCTTTAATTATCCATTAAGTTTATGGAGTAAGGCGGCCGATGGCGCCTTCGTATTGTGCAGTTTAATTTGTGTGATATTTATCATAACACCAAATTAACCCTACTTACCTATTTCTTACTTTCTTACACTTGGCCTGCTAGGAATCTCTTCCCTGCTTACAGCCACCAGTCTCGCGCCTTCCGCACCTCTCCTACCTCTGTTACAGCCTTCTTGCAAAGCTCCACTGATCGGGCATCATAGCACGCTGTTAATTTAACTCGACCTTTGCACCATCTCGTATCTTTGTAGGATGGAAGGATCCTGGATTTTCATCTAGAACTTTTAGGTAACGAGTTTAGTGCATAATACACCAATCTCCATTTTTCCATGGTGATGCTCCCGTCTTCATGACTCCTGTCAATGACTTATGATTCGGCATAACCTTGTGAGGGGTTTCCTGCTCCGCTTGCAATTTGGTCCGTTTTGTGTCGACAGGTTGTAGCTCGTCCTGGGACCGCCGTCTTTTAGATAATACGTATCTAGACAGACGTCGAACAGTTCGTACCAAACAAACTATAGCCTATAGAGTGTTGCATTGTTGAAGACAAAATTCAATCAAATCGACGTCATTTTCATCAACTAAAGATGTTTCTTTCCACTTTATAGAAAGTTTTAATACAACGTACAGGAATTAAAGTCATCTGAGCAACGCACATGCCGCCAATTTGGCCAATGAGCTAAATCACAAATTGATACTGACGTTATTTTCCTTTTGGAGTGAAAATAATTCACAAACGTTTGTCTAAACACTGTAACATCTAAAGAAAATCACTATTGTTGCACTTTTTGGGCCAGCGGAATCATTGGTTGCAGTCAACTATTGCTGGCATTAATCTTGGTGATATGTCATTTGGTGACATTTGATGAAAGATTAATTTCACGTAGTGGTCCTCTTAATTGGCCACCGAAACCGTGTGATCTTACTTTTTAATATCATAGACACATATCTAGTTTCGTAACCATGATTATGAAATTATGATTTTCAACATGATTTTTGAAAATACATACAGAAAACGCTACAGTTCTCATTTCATTTGACAGTTTATCATAATTCATTAAAATTCTTACGGTAGTGGGTTTAAAAATATTTTTGTTTCGCCCTCCACCCAAACTTTCCTTTCTTTATTTTAAGTTTTA
>OZ010737.1:58924795-59069795 GCA_963932295.1 Tipula lateralis
TTTATTTCATTGTACTTATTTTACATTAATTAGGTTATTATTAATTAGGTTATTTATAAGTAATTTTATTACTTGCTATAATAAGCAGCAAGTAATAAAATTAATATTTTTTTTAATTACAATCGTCAATAAGAATTCTTATGTTAACTTTTTTAAAATTGTATATTTATTTTTTGTAGTATAGTGAAATTAACATTTTCTAACGAAATTTACAATACACTTTAAATATGTGTGTACTAAATTTGTTTCTTTTTCGGGTTTTTTTACAGACAACTAAAAATTAAATTTTTGTACAACTTAACATAGTGATTTGTTATAGATTGAAATGTAAAAATATTCTAAAATCAGTTATAGATTGTAAATATGTTTTGTTTTGAGTGTAAACTACAAGTAGACAATTTGAATATTCTAATAAATCATTTCAAATACTTTCATAATTTTAAAAACAATGATACCTACACATGTGTAGAAGATTGTTGTGGTCAATCATTTCAAAACCGTAGCAATTTCAAAAGACACGTAAATAATGTACATTTGTCTCATAATAAAAATCCTCCAAATATTTCGGAATGCGTTATTATTCATAATCCAATAGAAAATAAAAAGGATCGATTCGGGAATAATGTTTCTTTACCTAATTCAAATACGGAAAACGTCACTATAGATCCAAATGGGATTGCAACACATATTTCAAATAATTTTTTAAAATTTACGTTAGATCTATTTCAGAAAAATAATTTTACATCAAAAGACGTACTTTCAATTCAGAGATGTATAGAAACAGAACTTATTCACCCAATGTTATCAGAACTCGAAAAAATTATCAGTAGTTTGTCGGTTAAATCAACTCTTGAGGTCAAAACATTTATAGAGACCTTTAAAAGTGCGTTTCATTATTGTAATACCGAACATCGCATGTTGCAATATTTAAAAGATGCTGATTTGTTAAACGCTTTTACGCAGTTTACGATAAATACTGAAATTACGAATATTTATAATCAAGGCGAGTTAATATTAGATGAAATGAAATATTCTGGTGTATTAATGCCCTTACGTTTTCAGTTTAGGAAAATTTTTGAAAAAGATGATACGCTTTTAAAAACAATAGAATTTCTAGACAGTCTTAAACCAAATGAAGAATATATTGAGGACTTTATACAGGGAGAAATTTGGCAAAGTAAGAAACAGATATTTAGTGAAAATGATATTTTAATTCCATTTTTTCTATACGTAGATGATCTGGAGATCAATAACCCATTAGGTTCTCATGCAGGTGTCCAAAGTATTTCAGCCATTAAATATATTTTCCCAACTTTAGATTTTAGTACAAATATACAAAATATTTTTACTGCGGGTATTATTAAAGCTATAGATATGAAAACGTTTGGAAGTAATAGATGCTTTAATCCACTTATAGAAGAATTAAAGAAATTAGAAGAAACTCCTTTAGAAATTAAAACATCCATTGGTTGTTTTAAAGTTCGATTTTTGCTCGGTTTATTGTTAGGTGATAATTTAGCTGTCAATTCTACTTTAGGTTTCACGACGTCTTTTTCTTCCAATTATTGTTGTCGATTTTGCAAAATTCACAAATCTGACCTACATTATTGTGCTGATGAAAACCAGTTGGTAATGCGTACGGAATCTAATTATGCTGAGGACATTAAGAAAAATAATTTAACTCTAACGGGTATTAAAGAAAATTCTATTTTCAATCAACTTAAAAGTTTTAAAATTGTCGATAATTATAGCGTAGATATTATGCATGATATTTTCGAGGGCGTATGTCATTATAATTTGTGTCATATTTTATTGTATTTCATACAAAAACAAGGTATCTTCACTCTAGATGAACTAAATTATAGGAAGAATAACTTTAATTATGGTTCTCTTCATATAGGTAATCAAACCCAATCTATAAAATTAGAACATTTAAAAAAATTCCATTTAAATATGTCAGCCAGCGAAATGATAACGTTTGTACATTTTTTACCATTAATGATAGGAGAATTAATCTCTTTTGAAGACGAAGTATGGAAGTTTTTCATTTTATTTCTAAAAATAATTGATGTTTTACTATCATTTAAAATTAGTTCTTCAGATATAGTTTGGCTTGCAGAAAATAACGAAATTATTCCTCGATACTCTGAAACCGAAACACCATTTTCTTTTACATTATCCAAAAGTAATTAAAAAATCAGGCCCTCCTCGTCATTTTTGGTGCTTTAAGTTTGAATCAACATTAAAAGAAATTAAAATGTATGCACATGCTACTTCTTCGAGAAGAAATGTATGTGTTACAATTGCAAAAAAAATGCAAATGAAATTTACTAAGTTTCTTTTAACTCCTTCAAAGACCACTATTGTTATAAATGATAAATTAGAAATTTTTAAGAAAGATTTGTTAATAGTAAATGCGCTTAATACAAACGAAAATAATTTAAGATATTTTTCTCAAATAGAATACAAGGGAACCGTATACAAAAAAGGTTTAGTTTTAAGTATGTTTGAAAATTTCGAATCACTTTTCGAGATAATTGAGTTGGTTTATCAATTAATAACAAAAACCATTTATATTTTATGTTTTAAAATTTCGCTAGGTAGTTATAACGAACATTTTGATGCTTACAATTTATCAGGTTTACCAAAAAACACAAATAAAATAATTGTTCCCATAAATAAATTTGACAGTAGACCGTTACAAATAACTACACTTCTAAATGGAACTAAAATGATCCGTCTTAAAAGACATTTTTAGAATAGTTTACACTTTTATAATATAAAACATACAAACATTTAACTGTTTTTATTTTTAAGAAATAGCAATTTAAACTATCCAAACACTTGTTATTTAAGTTTATTTAAAACTATAACAAATACCATATATCTATATCACCGGTTTAAATAAAAAATTTGCAAAGATGAATGAAAATTTCGAAGTAATTGATATGTCAGATTACATAAGCTTTTCTTCAAATGTCAACGTACCAGATGACCACAATATTAATGAACCAACATCAGAACCTCAATATATTATTCTCGGTGAAAGTTCAAGTTGTAATAACCAACCTGTTTCTGAATCACGAACTGTCGTACAGGATGAAATATTGGAAATTTTAACTGTCTGGAAATTGCCACAATTATATTCAACTTTGCAAGGTAAATAGTAAAACTTTTTAATATACATATATATATATATATATATATATATATATATATATATATATATATATATATATATACATATATATATATATATATATATATATATATATATATATATATATATATATATATATATATATATATATAACATATTATTAACAAATATTTATTCAATCAGAAAACGAAATTGACATAGAAGCCCTTCAGGCAATGAAAAAACTTCACGCAGATGAACTTCTTCGCGGTCAGACTTTAGGAACACGAATCAAATTCATTAGTAATTTATTTGAATGGCAGCGACTCCAGGTAAAAAATATTTTGTGGGTTATAAAACAAATCTCTTCTAATTTTTATTCTGAAAACAGGAATCTAAGAATATACCAGCCGGCCAAAAAACATGTGTCTGCTCTAATTCGGAAAATGCTCTAAGCATTAATTATCAACCGGCAACTAGTTCAAACGACGTCGGTAAAAAGGGATTGGGGAATTCTACAAATGTATTTTTTGTAAAATAAGCATTATTTATAACGAAAACTGATTTATTTATTATTTATAGATTCAACTAAAAGATGTTTTGGAACAAACAGTTCAAGGTAGATCGCTTTTATGTTTATCTGAACAAAAATTGGATTTGTCAGATTCTAACCGGACAATATTAGTTGATCTTATAGTAAGTTACTATATTAACAATAGCTGGCCAATGGGTGTTAATGAATGTGAAACAATGGCTTCACAAATAGAATTTTATTTTAAAAATGAACGTGCGGTAAGCTTTCTTACTTATTAAGCATTAGCAATAGTTTTAAACATACTTAAATTTCACATTATATTATATATATAATTATACTTTTACTATTTAAATTACTATTTTTAGTCGAAAACTCCAATACAAGTATATATAAATATACTCCTTAAAATTGTTTTAAATAAAACACTTATATCAATAAACATTTAGAATAAAATTGAGCATTCTTTATAAAGTCACTAATTCTTATTTCAATATTTGCCGAGCAATAAAGAAATTTATTAATAATTAATAGTCATTCTTAATATTTTACCTTCTTTTAAATTATAATTACTTTAAAATTAATTAATTTATTTTATTATGACAATTTAGATGTGTATAACGAGATTTTTATTAATTATTTTCTACTTATATTTAATGATGTACCATTATTAGAAATTATTAAAGAATTTATTATACTTTTTTTTTAAATTCTATTGCAGTCAGTGTTTTTTCAAAGGCGAAAAAACTTAAAATCAAAAGGTCAATTATACGATCGGTATAATAACAGATTATCGAAGCTTAGAAGTTCGTCACTCATACCTAAAACGAAGAGATTTAAACGATCAAACCATATGGAATTAAGTAATATCTCTAATGGTATTATTCAAATAGTTTTATATTTTGTATTGTACTTAATTAACTTTATTTTCAGTATCGAACTTGTTAAATGACGAAGATGCCCAAAACATATGTGAAAATTTAAAATACAATAGAGACGACACAGATTTAGATCAAGTTTTTAAAAAATGGACATCTTCCGCTCCATATAGAATAAGATGGATAAGTCATATTAAGGATTCAAATATTGATTTAATCATAAACGAATGGCCAGCCTATGCCCAAACATATGGACCTAAACTAATCGAAATTGATTTTACTCAAATGTATCCCGAATCGGAAAATATATTCCTTAAATTCGATAAGTTCTGCAATGATATTCTTTATATAATGAAAGACAAAATAGTAGATCCAATGTCCAAACAACTTCTTAAAGAATTTGAACAGCAAAAGTTCGTAACACCTGGTAAGATAATAACGAATAAAACTTTATGTTAATATATAACTTTAATAAATAATTACTTCTTTCAGACGCTCGCTCTTCTGTAATTTTATTACTGCTACACGCTTTGATAAAACCAAGTACCAAAACAAAAACCATGTCGAAACGGTTCATGAAATATACAATCAAAGACGCACAAAATTCATTTATGGTACAATTATCAACGACACAAGAAGCGGACAAATTTATCGAAGAGCAACAACAAATGTCTTCAAGCAATAAATTGAAACTTCAACCATTTATGTTTATAATCGGCGAAAATTTATATTCTAAAAACCACTTTTTTATTTATTGTGATAAAATCAAATATAAATGTGTTACTCCACTAGCTGCGTTGGATTGTGCGTTTAAGTTATTCCAAGTTTTTGATTTGGAATACCCCATACAATCAAAAGCAGTCTGGCTATTTATTCAAAAATTCTTCTACAATATAACAACAAAACACGATGACGCATTTCCAGCAGTAGATTTGCTTATAGCCAAACTAAAAAAAAATTCCCAGCTAGCCTCAAGTTTGTAAATCTATTATATATCTAAACTAACTTTGGTCTTAGTTTGAATACTTGTAGATAGTGTTTATGCATGTGATTCTATCATTTTATGATAATATATTTTTAATTTATATTTTAGTTGTATTTTTAATATTGAATTATTATATAAACGCTTATTATATTTTATATGTATAATAATATATTTTTAATTTATATTTTACTTGTATTTTTAATATTTATAATTGCTTATTATATTTTTATCAAAGTTTTATCATTTATATACACCAAAAGAATTGGTATTGTTTAGTTATTAATTCTATGAACTAAGATTTTTTAATTTTTTAATTCTTATTAATATCTAAGATAAAAATTTAGTTGGAAAAGGAATTTTGTAATATCTTTTTGTTGTCTAATTAGTTTTATACTAAATTAAATATATTTTTTTTTAATAAATAATACAATTATAATAATTGTTAAAAATGAAAATATTGCGTTTAATTTTGGGATTATTTTATATTATTATTTCAGAGAATTTCACAATTAATTTAAATATCATATATAATTAAAATTAATTAAACATGAGTTATACTACTGACAAACATTAATCATATTAATTAAGGTTCGTTAATCGAAAAACACGATCTTCAAGATCATTCTTTAATAGAATGATTATTAATTAACTCATTAATTTTCTTTTAAACAAACATTAACTGAATTAATTAGGATTCGTTAAATGAGAGAAATTCATTGAATTAATTATTCTTATTGTAATGAACAATTGTTACAGGTTCCAGTATGCGAATAAATAATGCTGGTGTTAATAGAAGTAAAATTAATTTTTAAACCAAATCTATGTAAAATAAAGTTTGTTATATTTAAAATATTTCTTAGAAACATTTTTTGATGAATTATTAAATTGATTACATTCCACTGAAGAATTATTTGTCGGATCAATATAGCATAATAATTCCTTACATTAATACAAGAATTTGTTACATATATACAATTTTTTTTTTGAGTGTGTGTTTGTGATCAACTATGGTAATTATTTTTGCTAACTATTATTCTCTAAAATGTCTTTCTCTACTTTGGTTTTCATCTTCGGATTCACTAGCAGTGTCAAATATGCTTCTCGGTTGTCTCCACGATTTCATAAATTCCGCACAACTTGATGTTATTATGGGCCCTTCGTGACTACCTACTTTATCCACTTTATATCACTCATTTGAACCAACTTCAATCACCTTATAGGGTCCCAAAAATGTTGGATACAATTTCAGGCCAGTTCCAAATTGCGTGCGTTTGATAGCAACCATATCGCCTAGTGCAAATTCCTTAGCATTTTTCCGTTTTCGGTTGAATGTCCTTCTTTGTTCTTCTTGGATTTTTGTTATTTGATGCCGTACTTTACTTCGATCTGCTTCCCGCTCCGTCATAAATTGCTCCAACACTTCCTCAGATATTATTTCTGCTATTGTAACATCTTCAGGGTTGCGCATTTTTACACCAAACATGATTTCGAATGGTGTTCGGCTTAAACTCCGCTGCCAAGTGCAATTTATGAATCTTTGCACACTGTTTACGTGACGATACCATTTTCTGGGTTGCTCAATCGAAAGTTTCGTCAAAACTGGTATTACAATGGAATGTAGACGTTCGATTTGACCATTACCTCTAGGAACGCCTGTTGTGATTAAGGTATGGTTAACATTGTTCTGTTTACAATACTCTTCAAATTGGTTGGATGTGAATGCCGTACCCCGATCTGTTACAAAACATCTTGGATTACCAAAAATCACCTTTTGAACTTCTAATTTCTGGATTACTTCGTCTGTGGATGTTGATTTAACAGGATAAATCCAAACGAACTTGGAGAATCCATCTATAACGAAAAGTATAAATTTGTAGTTTTTTGCTGTACTGGCCAACGAACCTAAATGGTCTAGATGATAACAATGGAGCGGTGACTTATCTTTGGGCAGAGGGTGTAGGAAACCCTCTTGTCTTCCCGATTTACGAGCAACTAGTATGCATTCAATACAATTGTCTCGAACTAATTGACATTTCTCGGTGAGTTTAGGGATGTAGTAGTCTCGCTCTATCATCTCCATCATCTTCTTTTTACCAAAATGTCCAATGCGATGGATTCTGGTTATAACTTCATCCTGTAGCGTTTTAGGAACGCATATCAGTAGATTACCTTTATTGTCGTCTTTGAATAATTATCTTCTATTGATTGTAAAATTCTTATATGGTCCATGCTCTAACAGGTTCTTAATGAGTTGAATATTTTCGTCCCTCTTTTGTAATTCTTCGATTTGATTCATAACCTCATCTTCTATCACTAAAGTGGCTGGATATCTGCTAAGTGCATCGACGTGTCTCATTTTCGTACCACTACGGTGTTCCAAAACGTAATCGAATTCTTCCAAAGTTAATGCCCTTCCGGCTATTCGTGGTGCTATTTCCTTTTTATTCATGGTCATCTTGAAGGCCGCACAGTCCGTCACGATTGTAAATCTGAGCCCCAACAGATATACTCTAAGTTTCTTCAATGCCGCAATTATAGCTAGTACTTCCAATTCATACGAGCTGTATCTCTCTTCGGAAGGTTTGGTTTTCTTACTTAAGTAATAAACGGGATGAAAAGTATCGTCTTTTCGACTCTTCTGCAACATAATAGCTCCATAACCATGTTTAGACGCATCCGTGTAACTCGGTTAGAGCGTTTGGTCTGAAAATACTTAAGATAGGAGAACTAATTAAACAATCTCTTAGAGTATTAAAGGCATTTTGCTGTGACATTCCCCATTCAAATTTCTCACTCTTTCTTAAAAGATCAGTAAGAGGTCGTGCAATTACTGAATATTCTGGAATGAACTTTCGAAAATAACCAGTTAATCCTAGGTAGCTTTGGGTCGTCTTAAGATTGTGTGGAACTGGAAAATTCTTGACTGCATTCGTTTTGGCTGGACATGGCTTGATTTTTCCATCAGACACTATGTATCTTAAAAATTCGATTTCATTGCAGAGGAACTTGCACTTCTTCCATTTGAATTTTAGCCCATATTCTTTTGCCGTCTCCATCACTTTTTCACTTTTGCCAGATTTTCGTTTGCATCTTTTGCTCCCACAATTAGATCATCCATGTATAGTATTATAGTTTTATTTTGTATTAATTCCCTGAACACAAAATTAACGAATCTTTGAAAAACAGCTGGAGACGTGCATAACCCAAAAGGTACTTTATTAAACTCATAATGTCCCATATGTGTAACAAAAGCTGTGAAATGCCGACTTGCCTCTTCAATTGATACATGGAAAAATCCATTTTCTAGATCAAGAGTTGAAAATACTTGGTATGGGTATAGTTGATCTCTCAGATCTTCTTTTATGGGGAGAGGATAACGATCCATCACAACTTCTCTATTTAGTCTTCTATAATCTACGCATAGTCTTTTTGTTAACTAACACAACTGGGCTGGCGTACTCGGAAGTGCTAGGTCTAATTATGTCTTGCGTAAGCCATTCTTTAATCTGTTGTTCTATCTCATCTTTTTCTTTCGGAGCAACTCGTCTTGGTGGTTGGAAAATAGGACGTTCGGTTTTAAGGATCAATCTCATTTGTATCGGTGATTCACTATACTTTTTTGGCTTGTAACTTTTTACCAGTTGTTCAATTTCTTTCCGATGTTGATCGCTGTGTTCTTGAACAATTTCTTCCTCTTGTAATTGATATGCACTCAAAAAATCATCAGAAAGCTTTTTGACAACTATACCCTCATTGCCCATGATGATTACGCTTCTATGTAACATATTCGTTCCAATTATACAGCTGACTTGCATGGATCGTTGTGGCACCACATGAATTTTGCCGCTGAATTTATCACCATCAATAATTATTTTTCCGAAGAAGAAACCCAGGGTTTCGATGAAACTGTCTCCGATTCCTCTTAACTTTGTTGGATGGTCATGTAGCTCCGGAGATCCGATTCTAGTATAAACTCCTTCGAGTACAAGAGTTACGTCACTCCCTGTGTCCACGAGCGCCTCCACTGGACAACCAACAATAGTAACCAATTTATGATTGTACCTCAGCTTGTCTGTTTCACC
This sequence comes from Tipula lateralis, assembly GCA_963932295.1. Classification (NCBI taxonomy): domain Eukaryota; kingdom Metazoa; phylum Arthropoda; class Insecta; order Diptera; family Tipulidae; genus Tipula; species Tipula lateralis. Next base: position 58,934,412 of record OZ010737.1, read on the forward strand.
TTCGATATGTAATGTCTCTTTCGTCAATGTTTGTGTTTGAATAGCTTGTTGTTTCTCGGAACAATCCGGGGCTTTATGTCCGAATTTCAAACAACGAAAACATTTTGGCCCTTCATCTTTCATTCGACAACTATTCGACACATGACCTCTTTTACCGCAATTGAAGCATCACATTCCTAGGTTGCTTTGTGAAATATTTAATCTGCTTGCTTTACTTGCACATTCGTTTTCATCCTGTATTTCTCATATAACTGTAGTTTATCTCGGAAATCATCTATGGTTTAAGCACCGTATAATAGAATTTTATTTGATACACTGTTGTCTATACCATTGATAACATACTGAAAAATTGCTTCGTCTTCCACTCCACCCAATGCACCTATTTCTCTCATCGCCAAAAAATATTCACCAATTGATTCCCCTTTTTAAATTCTCCTTCTTTGTAGCTGTCCATGAACATCAGAACTCGTAAATGTTTTCTTGTATTCCTTAAGTAATAAATTCTTGATGTCGTCCCAACTTTTGATATTTGGTGCAGTTTTGAGTGCTTCTCTTGCACTACCAACCAACGATTGTTTTGCAAAAACTAATTTTTGTAACGGGAGTAATTCAAATAACACAGCAGTGTTTTCAAATTCGTCGATCCAGTTTTCTACGCGATGTCCACCCGATCCATCAAACTTAGAAATATATTCGGCTAGGTCTTTCAAATGAATTGCATTCGATTTAAGCAATGATGATTTCGACTCGTTAACATCGTTTTGTAATACTGTTCCAGCCGTTGATGCATTTATCATAGCGGTTTCGTTTAACTGTTCACTAGTACCGGCCACATTCTCTATTACATTCTCGGCATTAGATGACTGATTTCTTAACTGTTCATTTTCACGTTTTAGCTGCAATAATTCCTCCCGTATCGATTTGACTTCCTCAGTCAACTGCATGTTTCCGTCGTAATTCACTTGTTTGGCAGAACTGTTGGAATTTCTCTTGTTCTCTAAACCTAACTGGAACTGTTTTCGATATTCTTCTTCGTCCGATTCTGTGAATGTGACTTTCTGCGACTGTTTACCTTTCTTGTTTCCTCGAAGCATCTTAGTGAACACGTTTTCTACACGCACTGTATATTTCACTTCACACAAAAAAAAATATAATTACGTGACCTTGCTAGTTTACGTTTTCCTATATTTATTCTTTTACTGGTTAAACTTCACCAAATTTTGCGAGAGACAAAAAATCCTTCGCGATTTTTCGTTTTATTGGATAAGATGTTTTAAATTATCCAGGATCCCGGTTGAGCCCCCAAATTTTGTGGGAATCCAACGAAAAGGATTTATTTAAATAAAATAAAACAACCGACAATCTTCTAATTTTAACAATTATATTTTTGATTGCTTTATCTTCTCGCGTTCTTGAATCGACTCATTCTTTTTTCCCCCTTCGTTTGTGATTCGATTTTTATTATTACGGTCAGCGTTAAAAAGAGGTAACAACACATCTTCGTCTGTCTATTCTTTTTCCGTTACCGGTAAAGTTTATGTTGTGTAACAGGGTGATCCCACATGTATATGTTATAATTGGTTCTAAACGCCGTATTAAAATATATAAAACGAAATCAATGTCGTATGAACTACGAAAATTATTGGATGAGAGATGGCACTTAATAACTTTAATAATATAAATCGTATTTATTGATATTTCAAAGCATACTGTTGATACAATAATACGAATTACACAATTAAAATACCCAAACATGTTAATGAAAATGAATACTTCAAAAATTATTTAAATTGTTTTTATTTCCATATACTTGTTATACTCGATACAAGATGGCAGCATAAAAGTCGTGACGATTTTTAACAGTGTGAATTTTTAAAACAATTTTAAGTATTTGAATTGTTTTTTTATTAAAATACATTTATTTAGACACAAACAGCATTTAACAACAAAACGGTACCTCTTTAGCTTCGTCCACAGATTAATATTCAATGGTTTCAATTTTGTTTCATTAAATGAATTATCATGACTATAAGGAAGGTGTACACATCCTCAGGGATTTTGTAGGACAGGAGTGTTTAGATTTGGGGCAGAACACGGGTATGTATCTTCCATTATCGGAGTTACATTTTGGGATTGCGGTTGAGGGTTGTTTTAGTCTGGAAGATTGTGATGGGTCGGGCGGGTATTTGAATCTAGTGGCGAGGATTTGGAATTATTTAAATATTTGGATGTCGGCGGGATCGTAGCTGTTTTGCAGTGGTGGTTTGGAGGCATTCAGTTTTGCAGAGTGGTGGGAGGTTTTGATGTTTTGGTTGGATTTTTGAAGGATGTCGGAAGCGGTTTGAAAGAAGCGGTTTTTGTAGGTATGCTGGTGATATGTTCTTTGACTCTACTTTGATACTGCTGCGGTTCGTGGGGGGAGGGGGAGGCGTTTTCGAAGCTGGATTTGATTGAGACGGGCATGAGGGTTAATCTAGTTGCGGTGGCGGTTGGGAGCCTCTGTTGGCATGTGGAATTTTGGACGCGAGTGGGATTTGTTGGGGCCTGGAGGATTCGCCGGAATGTGGGGTGTTTGGATGAATTTCGGTTTGTTGAAAGTCAGTTGAGATATGTCTGTACTTTCTATTTTTATTTTTTTAAGGTTTTTAAGGTTGGTGTTCCGTTGTTGCGGGTGCTCTGAAAGAGTTTGTATTTTGGATGCTTACGATTGGGTTCTCGTGTTAGAGTTTATTTGCTACTAATAGATGTATGTTTGGTTCAATGTTGAGTTTGGATCGTGTTTGGTTTGCTTGAATAGGGTTCGCTTCGAGGGGTGTCGATTTCCTTCACTTTTTGGGGTGCTTCTGCTCCATTGCATTATGTGGCGTCCCTGCCTGCTTTATTGCCTGTGTGTCGTGCATACGTGCCTGTGGGTTATCCATGCGTAATTTCAATTTATTAAGTTTCGTGTTTGGATTTAAGGGTGCTTTTTGAAGACAATATCAATTGTTCTTTTTTGATTTATGAACGGTGAAGGTCGGAGCGGATCTACTACATTTGTAGTAAAGTGACATCCCTGATCACGACCATAATACGGGCATTGCATTACAATTACATTGTATTGCAGAAATATAAAAAATTTATATTTCTGCAATACAATGCATTTAAATAATATAAGGCATAATTTAAATAATAATATAAAATAGTAATAATAATTTATGGAAATGGTTTGGTTTTAATTACTTATATAAGTGTAAATATGATTATAGTTGGAGAGGGTTTACAAGGAAAGTTTATTTAATTTTAATAAAATGTTGCATAATTTTGGAATGTAATACGTTTTAAGAGAATTATTTGGATTTTCTGATAAACATATTCCAATCCAATATCAGCATAATGGTTGACGGGTACTTAATCTAGCAAACCATATTAATTTAATTTATGGTTACAGATTCAGGAGCCGTAAGTTAATTAATTAAGAGTTTTGAATTTTATTTTAACTTTGATAGGTGTACGGACTAGATTTTAAATAAATAATAAAATTAATAATAATTAAGTTACAGATTCCTATCTAGTAAATTTATTTTTAGACATTTATTAAATGATTTAATTTTAATACGTTATAGCTAAGTTGCAGGTAATATCTAACTTACTCAATTATTTATTTGTATAATAATTTACCCTATACACGAATGTATGTATATGAAATGCTGTCGGGTCATAAAATAAATAAATATTACCCCTCGCGTTAGATGGTGGTGGATCTGTAAATATAGGGACGCAAATTTATATGCAGCATATGATGAGAAGACCCCAGGATAATTAACCTAAATACTCCAGTTTCAACTGCTGAGGTAACACCAATATATATGATGGAATTGGAAATGTCCTTCCTATCCAAATAAAAATAATAACCAATGATAATGTGAAAATGATATAGATTTTACTAACAAATTATATTATTGTAATAATTATGTAACAGGAAAATGGTTCTGCTGAAGATTGTCGCCCTATAGTCTATTTTGACTCTCTGATGAGCATGTTACAGTATTATGGTAACACTATCGTAATGGATGGCTTAAACTATCAAACTAAACTAATTAAATTGTTTCAGATACCTGAGCGATAAGTTAAAAAAAATTACTTTCAGAGTTCTGTACTTATGTTCTAATTAGGTTTGTTGTGCGGATGGGAGTTCAAATAAATAATAAAACTAATTAATTAAGTTACAGATTCCTGAGCGAACTAATAAATTTATTTTAGAATTTTAATTTTAATTTAGTTTTAATTTTATTCAAAATACAGAAGAGCGGATAGGCGTTGTGGACTGGAGAATGCTGAGTGGCGATTGCAGACTAGCAGATTAAAATTGTGATTGTCTTGTGATAATAGTAGTTTAGTACCGACTGTCATGGTGTCTGTAACCGGGTCGCTCTTTCCTAACTAACATACCTTCCAATCCTTACCTATCGTTTTATGTAAACGGCTGTAGGAATAGGCCCGGCGTTATCCGGGAATCTTGCCTAGCGCTTGGTCCTACAGTCCTATCTATCTATCTATCTATCTATTAAATGAATTATCATGACTATGAGGACGATTCACCTCAGTTGGATATGAAACATTCATGTATGGTTTTTTTCAACAAATATGTTAATTTATTGTGTTGCCTAAATTCTGTTTTAAGACATAGTCATGAGCACATTTAAACGTCAAATCGATTTTTTGGCTGAAAATAATTCTATGCGACAATTTAACACTTGCATGACTGTCCGTTTAAAAATAAAGCGGTACATATAGATTCGTTCGTCTACATACATTTATTTTCAATTCATATTATTTATTATATTCATATATTTATATTTATTTTCAATAAATTCTGTTTTAATCTATTGCCATGTGCACATGTATACGTCCGACAGATTTTTTGTCCGGAAAAGTTATAAGAAGACAGTGCATTTTAAAACTTATTTTGATTCCAAAACATATATGAAAAAATCATTTACACGAGAACAAAAATTCTTCCGAGATTTTCCATTTTTATATAGAAATAATAACTTTACATTGGTTGAAATTAAAATAATTGTTCAAAGTCCCACTTTCAAGCCCATCAAAAGGAATCTACGAAAGAACATTAACATTGGTGATCAAACAGAAATTCCTACACAGCATTTTTGGCCGAAAAACGAAATTTCCATTACACCGTATATTACAAGTAGGATGCAGACCTCTTGCCATCACTTTGATCGGGCGGTCATTTTTGTTTTCATAAGTGTACCATTCTTTACCTTCCTCTGTAAGCTTCGTGGCTAATGCTCTATATGTGTCAACGTCTGTTGTGTTGATTTTCCATATATTGTTATTTAGTGACACTACCCTGAATTCTTTGTCAGTAATCGATTTCATAAGATCCTGAACAGCGCCATATTCAGTTATTCCCATTATATTGATTGGAGGCGGCGCCTTATCCTTGGGTTTGGCTGACTTAGCCTCTTGTTCCGTTGATTTTATATTATTCGATTTTGTAGACTGGTCTGAAGCTACAATTTCTGGCGAAAATTCAGCTTTTCTTTTTTTAGAGGGTCTATTTCTTTTATTCTTTTTAAGGATCCAGTCTGTTTCCTCGCGTAATTCGTCTTCATCAGTGAAACATCCTACTTTTTCATCCTACTTGTAAAATAGAAGATATATTAGACGACTTAAAGTGTAAGGGGCTGAAAATAAAAGGCGCCGCAAACATCATCAAAAAAGAAAAGAAGGAAAGTGATCAAGGGGTTAAAATAAACAAGAGAGGTCTCCCATTATTCATGCTTACATTTAATAATAAAGAAAAAATTGAAAACATCTTTAACATTAGAGCTATTCTCAATATGAGAGTTAGAATTGAAGCATTACGCAAGGCCACTGGATTAATACCCCAATGTAAAAATGCCAAGGTTTTAATCACACCCAGAAATATGCGAATTGCAAAACAAGAAAGAAGCCTAGAAGCCGTACATAAGCGACTAAATAAACAAGAAGCAGTGAATGAGTTCACTTCTATGATTTACTAGTATGAATAGTAGTAAAACATTAAGAATTGCCAACTGAAATGCAAATGGCCTATTGTCACAAATTCCGGAGTAGGAAATTTTCTTAAACATGGATAAGATAGACATATGTCTTATATCGGAAAGCCATTTCACAAATGTACCGTACGTAAAAATTCGTGGATATCACTGCTACCATGCTATCCATCCATCAGGAAAAGCGAGAGGAGGATCAACTATTTTCGTTAAAGAATGGAAAAGGAAAATATGCAAGTATCAACCATTAAAATTCGACTCAATAATGAAAAGGAGTATAGCATTTCATCTATATACTGCCCACCGTGATATCAATTGGCTAAAGAAAATTATATCGCGTTATTTAAATCGCTTGGAGTCAACTTCATAATTGGAGCGGACTTTTATGCTAAGAATACGTACTGGGGATCGAGACTGTCAACACGTAAGGGTAAAGATCTGTATGCGGCAGGACAAGAATTAAACTGCGAGTTTTATTCTGGGGGTAAACCAACATACTGGCCTATAGATAAAAACAAAATCCCAGATTTAATAGACTTCTCTGTAACAAAAGAAGCATCAGAAAACTATGTAGTGATAGAAAACAGTGAAGGAATATGGTCAAATCACACACCTGTTATTATGACAATGAGTGCAACCATAATCAAGAAAGTGAATTTGCCTAAACTAACAAACAAGAGAACAAATTGGGATGTTTTCCGGAAGCTAGTAGAAAACAGTACGGTTTTACAAGTACCAATTAAAACTCCGACACAACTCGATGATCAAGTAGAAATATTAAATAATAATATAATTCAAGCAGCGTGGCAGAGTACGCCCATTAGTCAATATAAAGTGCCAAAGAAAAACAACTATTCATTGGAAGTGAGAGATTTGGTTAGTGAAAAGCGGAAAGCTCGAAAAATTTGGCAGCGGAATCGAGCACCACAAAGTAAATCGAGACTTAATTATTTAAGCAACAAATTAAAGCAGTTAATCAAAGAAATTAAAAACAATTCGATAAGTGAATATCTAACTGGTCTTTCCAGCCAAAAAGACACTGACTATTCACTCTGGAAAGCAACAAAAGGACTTAAACGACCAAATAAGCAGATTCCTCCTATGAAAAAGAACGATGGATCTTGGGCAAGAAGTGGTAAGGAGAAGGCTGTCTTGTTTGCAGCCCACCTCGAAAACACATTCCAGCCCCTTCCAAGGCAATCAGCGGAAGAAAATATAAACCCAGTTAGAAAAGTGGATAACCGAACCATCAAACCAGTAACATTACAAGAGCTAAATTATGAAATTATTAACAACTTGAGTTCAAAAAAATGTCCTGGTTATGACCTAATTTCAGGTCAAATAGTAAAAGAACTTCCCGAAAAGGGCTTACGAAAACTGCTTCAACTAATAAACGCAGCTTTCAGACTAAAATACGTCCCATACCAATGGAAGGTTGCAGAAGTGATAATGATTCCAAAACCGAATAAACCACCTAACGTTAAAACCTCGTACAGGCCGATTTCGCTTCTTCCTATAATTTCGAAGTTGTTCGAAAAATTATTGCTGAAAAGGCTAAAACCAGTAAAAGAGGAAAGAAAACTAATTCCACCACATCAGTTTGGCTTTATAGAGAGACATTCTACTATAGACCAATTACATAGGGTTACCGATATAATTGAAGATTCACTAGAAAAGAAGAAAATCTGTTCAACTATCTTTTTGGATGTTGCACAAGCCTTCGATAAAATATGGCACCAAGGACTAGAATATAAACTATATCGAGACCTGCCAAAGCAATTATTACCAGATATTAAAATCTTATCTAGCTGATCGATATTTTCGAGTTAAATTTGAAGATGAATACTCTGACCTTAGACAAATATCGGCTGGAGTTCCACAAGGAAGTGTTATGGGACCAATACTATATTTACTTTATACAAAAGATGTTCCAAATACAAAAGATACAAACATTACAACGTTTGCAGATGATACAGCAATCCTAGCAGTAGGAGACAGTATAGAAGAGTCAACTAGTAAATTACAAAATGCCACTAATGCAATAAGTAAATGGACAAAGAAATGGCGCATTCAGCTGAATCAAACGAAATCCATACATGTCAACTTTACTAACAGAACAGTTAACTGTATTCCAGTTCTACTGAACTCGCATCCAATTCCGCATGCGAACACAGCGAAATACTTAGGCATGACTCTTGATGCTAAGTTGAAGTGGAAAGAGCACGTTAAAAAGAAAAAAGAAGAACTAAACATCAAATACAGAAAAATGTACTGGCTCTTAGGGAGAAAATCTGAGCTAACAGTACATAATAAGCTACTATTATATCGGCAAATATTGAAACCTATATGGACATATGGTATAGAACTGTGGGGTTGTACCAAGAAGAGCAATGTTAAAATAATTCAAACCTTTCAAAATAAAGTTCTACGTAGCATTGTGAATGCACCATGGTACATAAGAAACGACAACCTTCATAAGGATCTAAAGATGGAATACGTTAGCGAAGAAATCAAGAAACATGCGACGAAACACGCACAACGGCTCGGTCAACATCAAAATGCAGATATGCGTAATATTATGACCAACACAGACCCAGTTAGAAGGCTTCGAAGGACGAAACCTTTAGATTTGGGGCGGTTGATGTAATCTTATAATATACTTGGAGCTAACCAGTGGGTTAAACTCAACAAAAACTAACAAATTTACTAAAGATAAGTTACTAGATGAATTTATATTCAGTTGTAATAAAATCCATTAAAAAAAAAAAAAAAAAAAAAAAAAAAACGCCGTATATTGAATTCAACAGTGGAAATTCAAAACATATGACTTCCTCGACATATGTCAATATCATACAAGTTAGTAAATGATTTTAAACAGTCGATATCGTACCATGTCTCATCGACTCAAATGCGACCCAAATATTAATTATTTATTATTGGAACTCGTCTAGACAATGATGAACTATCGAAGAACCGATGAAGAACGATCATTTTGTGTGGTTGAATTATATTTTGTGACAAGAACATTATTCCCTCACGATACCGAAATCTTATTTTACGGCAGTTGCACAGATGCAAAAAACACATTTTTAAAACTTAAATGATCGCCCGTCGAGTCATACTAGCTAGAAACTGATAATAACATCACAATTATTGGCTAGTTTCATGTCCTTTTTCGAGAACTTCTAATGGAAGTGGTATGTCGTATTACTTTTCAATGTTTCCAACGTTCACTACTGCTGTAAGTCTAACGTCAACGACTTACATCAGGAAGATGAATGAATTCTTGACATAATGGTAAACTGGAAACTTGTATAACTGACAACAGGACTCAATTTAAGAGTAAATATTTTAGTAATTTATATTGTTGCCGAGGAGAACGAATATTAACGTTGTCTTACCACAGTATATCGCATGGGTAAGCTGAACGATTTGGTGAAACACTAAAAGAGAACAAAAATGATAAATATGTTGGGAACCAACAAGTACAAATACAAAACCAAAACACCAACAAACTAAATCACCGCAGCAGAATTATTTGTAGACCACTCAATCCACACGGAACTTAAAATTAATTGGATTTAATTTGGAATTAAACACAGTGGACAATGATCTACATCAATGTATGTAGATAACGAAGACGATCACAATCATCAAACATAGTGATATTTCCACAATAATTCTAAAACTCAAAGATACAGTTGCACAAATCACATTCACATTTAACATATTTATCCACATGCCAACAATATTAATTATTAATTATAATATAAATGTTTTATTTTAATACGGGTATAACCTAAACACATTTTGTGAACAATTTTTGAATTCTTATTATCACATTTATTTATCACAATAATTATCACTACAATTATTTGAACACTTCACTTTCACTTATTATCACTTACCGATATTACTACCTTAAAATTCCAAACTTTACTGTTCTGTAACTCAAATGTCTACACCTATTTATATGACGTAACTCCTTGTGGAACATTCCATCACCGATTGCATCTCTACACTTCGCTAAGTTTCGTTTCATCGTCTTTGATTCGCTCCGCCTTTTTCGTTATTTATTTTTTTTTGTTCGTATGTATAAAATTTTGGTAACAGGGTAACCCAAACATTTCTACTATAATTTTTATCTTTTTTCAATTATCACAGGTTCCAGTCTAATGACATCCTTGTTATTTTACTTGGTGATTTCCTCAGCGTATTGCCTACCCATCTTCGCGTTCATCTCTTTATTTCGGTCTCTGGTCACTTTGTCCGACTGATTTTTTTCACTTCAATGTTCGTTATTTTTTTCACTTTTTTTTCACTTCAATATACGCATTCGTCGAATGCACTTGTTTACAAACATTTTTAGTTTCTTTCTAACTTTTTCTGTGTTTTTCCATGTATCTTCGTCCTGCGTAAAAGGGCGGCAAAATTCCAAACTTTATGTTACATATTAAAAGTGGCTTTATTTATGCGTTTATTTGTTTATGCGTCTTTCTCATTTGATTCGGTTTTGTACAGCTTAGGTCCAGAAATTCAGTGACTTTTTCAATTTGTACAATGTTGATGTGGATCGGTGTGGTTTTATTTGTGTTGAGGCTTATCGTCATGGTTTTTCTGAGACCAACTTCGTTAACTAGATCTGACTATGTATGCGAGCAGAGGTATGTCATTTGGTTTTGATTATTGAGCTTAGCTGTTGCTTTTCATTGTATGCCATTAGGAGACGTAACATTCAATTTCTGCATTACATGATTCAATACGATCAGGCACAGCATTGGTGGGAATAAAGATCGAGAAATAATTCTCGAGCCTTAATCCTCGAGTGTTATAGTACTCTCTTTGATTGCCTTTATATTGAACTATGTATCTTGCATTCCGATTCATTTCTTGTATAAGTTAAATTAATACTTTGTAATGCGTTCGAAATCAACGAAGAGTATAGATACTATCGTAAATTTCGTTAACCGGATTGTTCCTGGATTGAGCTGATGGGATCAGTGCAACTTCAGTTTGAACGAGCTTGCTCGTTTCTAAATATATTTTAAAACTAGATATTTGAGAAGATATTATGAACCGAGCATGTAGGAATTAATTGATGCTTTTCGCTTAAATTTCAATGTTTTTAGTTTTGCATGTTATAGATATTATAATATTTAAGCCATTTGTTTCTTTTTATCTTTTTAATATATTTTAGGGCTCAAGACGGTTCGCTTATTAACGTCCTACCTTACGCTATTACAGCCAAATCAAGGACGTATGGCTGTATATAGTTGCATAGCTCCATGCCAGCCTATAGTACTGACATAAATGACGGCCCATGAACTCTACACTCCAACAGGGGATCAAAGATTTGTACATTCACACCACTGATCGTAATCAGTTGGTGAAAAATCCCTTTTGCATCCTGCCTCTATTCGAACTCGGTACCTCCTGCTCCCACTCTCGCAGCTTTGGTTGGTGCTATAACAAGTTCTTAACTGAACATTAGATTTTTAATACCAAGGTCATCGTTGATGTGGGCGTTTTGAATATACCATGGATCATTACAACGTAATACTGCAAAGTATTTCACTGCAGTAGTTCTTTGTTTGATGCGCTTGAGGATCCTGACAAATACGTTTTGGAAAAAAATAATATTTGACATGTTTTTTCCATTAGCTTCCAAATATCAAATTTTAGTATTATACCTTTGATTGTGGAAAAATATTTAATCCGTTCAATTTTCCTGATTCTCAGACAATGAAACTTTTATTCATTAGTTTTTAAGCCTTTCCTCGATTTTGTAGAAAAATCTTGCCATTTTTTTGAGACTTTGTGTGTGGCAAAGTCATGGATGTATAAGACGTGTATATAAGAAGTATAACTTAAGTCCAATGATAATTGCCTCATAAAACATCTGAAATTATGTTATTCAAGCCTGAATTTTAGACATTTTATTTAACGATACGATTATATTGTCTTTTAAGAAACGAGTTTCTCAAAATTAGATGAAAATTTTTTGGCATAAGATTTTTAATTTTATATATTAATCCGTCATGCAAAACTATGTCAAATGCTTCTACCAGATAATAAACCAGAGCAATATTTAATTTCTTAAAAGCATTTTTTGATGGTACTCATCTCGTATGTATACATTTCGAAGCACTTGTTCTATAGTTTTTTGTTGTTTTCGGAGTCAAAAATGGGTAGTCTGTTATAACTTAACGCCCTTTCAGTACTGGTTTAAGTTAAGCTAGTTTTCAAAAATCTTTGAGATAATGTTGGAAGCATTGCATTAGAAGATGTGACAATATAAGCGTTTCATTTGATCAGGGTTGATACAGTTGATCTCAATGAGTAGAATGATTTCAACTAGGAGCTTTTTTCGGACATTAGTTGTTTTATGAGCTGAGAATGCTTTTTTTTACAGACGCAGTAGAAGTTATAGGGTTTCCCTCATCAGGTTTTGCCGAACATTGATATATTGGTAATTTTATCGGTATATAGCAATAATCTGTCCACTCAAGTTTAAAAAAAAATTTATACCGACAAGTTTTGTTGAACTTTCGAAGTTTCCATCAATTTCAGCTGGTGTGCTGCGAAATATTTTTTATATTGATATTCATTAATTGCTTACATTTAGTACATAATTTGTGAAATGCTGCGGGGCTTCTGTCTTCTGTCAAACGATATATCGTAGTATAATCGGTATCTTTTCATAATATTTTTGCTATCCAAGTTATGCCCCTTTATAGCCAAGTTCTGCCTCTTTAATGAAATGATCTTCCTTTCGGTGATATACATTTTGATCTTGTCGTACCAGTGATAATTTTTCGCATTGAAATCACCTCATACAAAAAATGTATAACCCAACTGGGTAAAGTAACCCATATACCCAAATGGATAAGAGACTTTTAGGTAGATAAATTAAATACGTTATCAATGAAGTGCTTTGCCACATTAGAGTCATTGATGTCACATTAGAGACATTAATTTTAAAAAAATTTAATTTGTGTTGCTCTAGCCCATCATTAAATTAGTATATGCGTGTTTTACATCATTAAATGTGTGATTCCTATGATCAGTACTATGAAACGTTGAATCATATCGATAAGCATGGTTAAATCTCTAGAAATGTTTGTCATCACTGGTTTTACTTTTGAAGAATATTTTTTACTTTGCATAGAACAATCCCTTACGATATCTCTTATGACATCGTTTACCACTGTGTGTTCAGGAAGTGAGCTATTCCACAATTAGTTTTCCGAACACTGTGAAAATGTATTAAATGGCTTAGACAATCTTATTGGTGATCTTGATTATAGGGCACTTGTTATTTATTTTTCTACTTTCCTATTACTGATTGTCAGTAATAGAAAAGTAATAGATTTATAATGATTAAATTGTCAGTAAGTGTCTAGCTGGCTCGATGAATTTAACTGGCCAATTGGTAATTGCATAGATTTTTACGTAAATTATCCAAAATCAAATCATTATAAGAGAGTTGAAAGACTGGAGGTTTTTTGAAGCATACTGCATAATACATAATAGAGTGGACGCATTAGAGTGTGTTCTCATTTATTTAAGATATTCAATTAAATCAAAGATTATATTAAACTGGAACATTGAGTCCTATCAAACGTAAACTGTAAAAGGAGACAATTCAATGATTAAATTAGGATCAGATTACATAAGGAGAAGTGGAATTACAATATACGGGATAAAACCAGAAAATGTAGGGTTCACAATAAAATACTAATTCATCAATTTACAAATACAACGATCGTTACGTCACTAGAATTCACTAGAACTATCAAATCCAGTCACATATACCTGTTAAAATGAGTTTGATCTTTTCTTGTTCTCTCAGTTATTCAATGGCGTCATCAGGTCGAAACAAGCCTAGCGTGTAACAACATTACAGGGAAGATTACTCGAATGATTGATTCGACATGGAAGATCAGTGGATGGATAAGTAAAATACACGGAAGGGATCATTTTTTAAAACTTCTATCAGGACATAAACCTGGAGAATATTTTGATGAATGGTGGTGGAGAACCTCCAGAAAAATAAACTTTAGTAGTCTTGAAAATAATACTGCATCCATTTACAGATGTAATAGTTCAGATAAATGGTTAAACAAAATGGTTACAGGTTTAACTTATTTGAAAAATCCTAATCCATTCAAGTTTCTTTTCAGCATTACTTAAAAGGTGCTAAAACTTAAGTAACATATATTTACCAGATTCACATGAAAGTAGATATCAGAATCTACTTTCTACTAAAATTGTTAGTGGTTTGTTGGAAACTTTTAAACTTACCCTCGTGCTGTTGTTCATGTTGGGGACCGGCCACAGGTTGCCGCCTGGTTGTGGCCTAACTAGAACGGTCACAAGAGCTAGGAGCGCCCAGAAACCAGAGTGGAGGTGGTCGTTACTATGGATATTTCTTGATCGAATTGTTGAGCTCTTATATGTCCTGATCCATTTGCGAAGTTTAAGGATCGAAAAGGTTAGTGGTTGCAACCACGTCAATCGATGTTCATGATCACCAACCGCCGTGAGTATTCAAATGTTAAACGCAGGAATATAGAGATGCACACCCTGGCTATAGTTTTATGAAGCCATATTGTTCTTATGCAATGTTTTGTATTCTGAATTTGCAAATGATATCCGTGATTCTTTGTTTGACTCCGAAAAGACATTAGTTTGTTGCTTGTAGTTTGATGAAATAACTTTTAGTTCTCATAACATCTTTGAGAAACATAAATTGCTCACTGATTGTGCTTGAGTAAACAACATCGTTATGTCAAATAGAAACAAACCGTCCTTGCACTTGGTTGTTTTCTGGCCCGTGATGGTGGATAAAGCATTTTCGGCACGTATCGACATGTCTGTACTGCGTGGTAGGCTTTATATTTCGTGGTGAATCGTTGAGAAATATTTAAACAGGAATGGTCTCGTAGAACTGATCATCACATGATTGCACAAAGGGTATTTTTTATCCCGATTATAGCATTGGTTTCGATTAGTCTGGTCCTTATTGCCATTAGACGATACAAGTTGTTTAAAAAAATCCATGCCCAGGAATAGTGCAGGTCTTCGGAAGATGTTTAAATATCGTGGACATTTCAAGCTTCAGCTGCAACGGAGATAATCATGATAGATGAATAATGTTTGATCACCATCCCTAATCACCACCGATCTGTTATGTGCCTCCATAATTAGTTTTATTCGATCACAGCTACGATTCAAATTTATATCACTATGAACCTGAAAAAATAATTTGAGTCACTAATTATTCCAGCTCACCTCATCGAACTTATAAATATGTTTACGTTTCGACCATATATTTCAATTTAAATCTTATAAGTCCAGCTTAATGTCAAAAGAACGTACATAAGGAGCTTACATCATAATATATATGGATGTACATATACAGACAAATATTTGATAAATTGATCAGAAACCAACAAAAAGAAAATTCTGTTAATTTTCAACATAAATTAACTTCGGATAAACAATAATTAAAATTTGATTCTATTATCTAATAAATTAAATATTAAATTTATTTCATCATTTTCTCGTCCCACAGCACACATATACACAATATTCATGTATGCACCTACTCTAATGATCATTTTTCAAGTTAGCCAAAAATTGTAAATTAGAAAATTGAAAATACAAAAATTTTTAATATGTAGCATAAATTTTAATTTCCCAAAAAATGTGTTATAATTTACCAAAAACAACAATATAATAGTAAAGTAGATAATAATATTTTATAATAAATTAAATTGAATTAATTTGAAAGTAAAAATATGTGACACGATAAAATGTATGTATACGAGTATATATACACCTGACCAATATAGACAGCAAAAACTTTTGTATAGTTACCTACCTTGTATTTACATATGTACATGATATTTCAGTAGAATAAATTCACCAGCATATATTCCAAAATGAGGACAGCTATCCCCTACTCTCGCCTAACGAGACATGTGCACCACCGTACAGAGTATAATTCGGTGAGACGATAACTTTATATACAGTTATCCCTCGTTTAACACGAAACTAGCATTACACGAATTCACTACAACACGGTTGATAAATTGTAACATTGTAACACGGTTTGAGTCCAGAAGTAGAAAAATACTTGATGAAAAAAAATCGAATCTTTAAGGTTTTGCTGCTTCACGACAATGCTTTTGGACATTTTCAAGTTTTAGATCACAAGAACATCATTGTGTTGGAAACGTTTCTTTGGCCACTAAAGAAGCAAAACCAACAATTTAAAACGGTTGTTGGAAATCAAAATGACGTTAAATTATTCCTAATGAACCAGTAATTTCCGACATTCAAGGGATAGAGAGGCAAGATGATGAACTAACGAAAGAAGATCTAATGTATATAATTGATCAGAGTTTTCACATGACTAGCGATCCCGAAAGTCACAAAAATATTGATTAAAGAACCAAGTGTTACATCATGATCCATTTATGGAGCACAGTTTACATTTCCAAAGAGAAATAGATCGATGCCTAGCACTGTACATGAAAATTTAACCGTTGTGTCTATACCCAAAAAGTTATACACTATTCTATACCCGACTCATCCGAGTGGCCTCATGTATTGTCTTGTCAATATCGAGAAATTGTGTTTTTGTCAGCTTATTATTGCCTTTATTTATTTGAATTTACTATTTTAAACGCGATAAAACGAAAATATTTATAAAATGGGGATTCCCCGGTTAATGCTAGTACAAAAAATAGAAAACATCATTTAGGTGAGTTAAAGAAATTAGTGGAGGTATGGCATTCAAATGAAAAGATTGATTGAGGAAGTTTTTTTATAAATATGCATATATAACGTTTGTGTGTGATAAAATTGCGGATCGCAGAGACATTCAAACGCTGGGATTAGACGGTAAGATTTAATTGTTTGCAAGATCAGTTCAGTTTTTTACATT
The DNA here is from genome assembly GCA_963932295.1 of Tipula lateralis. Taxonomy (NCBI): domain Eukaryota; kingdom Metazoa; phylum Arthropoda; class Insecta; order Diptera; family Tipulidae; genus Tipula; species Tipula lateralis. The sequence goes on from OZ010737.1 coordinate 58,951,407, forward strand.
TATATACACTTTTCATATCGCTTTTCATATCACATTTATATACACGTCGTATGAAGATCAACAAGCGTACCTAAATCGTTTATATAGGGGCGATGACGAAGAAGTGCTTGATTTTGTTGACGACGGCTGATCGATATGGAAACAAAATCCTCCTCAAAGGCAAACATTGAGACAATATTCTCAGGAGTCAACGAAGCTGTCACGATTACTGCACACAGCATTATTTATCACTATTCTACAGTGTTCATCAATCAAATAGTGAACATATGAAAGTGTTATGGGTGACTACATCGGAATCATTGTATCGCGCGATCATGGGTTTTGAACCGTTTTTGGGAAATATCCAAATTTATACGCTTTGACAATCAGAATAGGCGGCAATTCCTATTGGATGAACAATTATTTCCTTATCGAGGTTTTTATTAAGGAATTCGTTAATATATTTTATAAATTTAAAAAAATAATTTTTTGAAGGACAAACAAGATTCGCCCAGTTATGCCGTCCAAACCGGCAAAATATGGGATCAAAGGATTGTGGGTTTGCGATGCTGCTAACTTTTATCCAATAACGGGGCCGATATATACGGGTAAGCAAGCATCAGGCAGGAAAATCAATCAAGGAGAGCGGGTTGTAAAGGACCTATGCGCCCGCTTCAAACGGTCCGGGAAAAATATAGTAACGGACAAATTTTTTAGAACATTGCCGCTTGCTCGTTTATTGATCTCTTGGGACTTATCAGTAGCCGAAACATTAAAAAAGATATACCCTATGTTCCAAAAAAAATGTTGCCATGCAGATCTCAGGAAATCTATTCGTCAATATTTGGATTGAGCGATGATAATATTACACTTAGTTCGTATGTCCCCCAAAAAAAATAAGAGTGTTTTATTATTATCTACGCAACATTATACAAATTCAGTAATTGGAGACAAAACAACCGGAAATCATTCATTACTATAATAGTAGAAAAGGTGGAGTAGATAATATGGACATACTGGTCACGCATTATACAACCAAACGAAGGACAAAAAGATAGCCTGTGGCATTTTTTTACAATATAATTGATGTAACTTGCGTTGCGGCTTACAAAATTTACATGGGAAATAACCCGGCTAGATCAAACAAAACACACAATCGTCGAGAAATCTTGAAAGATCTTGCGTTTCAATTAGATCTACCGCATGTGTCAGATCGATCAACCATACCAAACGTATATAGAAATTTTAATTCACGTTCAGGGATAGAATGCATACGTGGCAAACTGTTCTATGTACCAATAAACCAGGAATTGAAACGTCTGGAGTATTTAATGTGTTATGCGACAGCGATGGTCGAATTCCTCCAGATTACAAATGCTGGATTTGTTTGTCTTCCGATCCCAAAAAACGATGAAATTCACGGAAATCCGGTAGTATCTCTTCAGAATACCAGTATGTGTTGAACATACGAACTCTCATATAATGTGTTCTAATTGTCAATAGTTTTTAATTTTTTTTTCTAATTTTACCAAACTGAATTTCTTATTTTGGATATATATTTTTACTACACAAGTGAATTATTTATGTGATAATTTTTGATTTTTGCTGTAATGAAATGTTTATTTAGACCATAAAATATTATACAGATAGCATATTCAGTGTTTTTTTAAATGGCCACCCGGGTGGCTGGGTATAGACTACAAGAGTAAAAATACTGGTAAACGAATAATTCAGTTCAGCAATAATTTTTAGTTAACACTTCTTCAAAGATCAATAAAAAATAAGTAGATCTTGAATGTCAAGGAGTAGGAATAGTCTAACTCTGAAATTGAAAAAGTAACGAGCATTTTAAATCGAAATGGCAACTCGGGTGCTCGGGTATAGACACAAGGGTTAAAAGCAATTGGAAGCTAAAAGAAGGCAGTTATTGATTAGAGAGTTTGAGTGATGAGAACCTGCAAATACTCAGCTCAAGTGATGAAAACCTGCAAACACCAATAATAGTAGTAGTTCGAGCGATTGGGGTGACACCTGTTAATAATTAATCAAAACCATGAATTTTATTTATTTGCATTATAAAATTCATGTGTTAAGCGAGGGATACCTGTATATAGTTAGTCCATAGTCCAACTATACTATATAGGTAGTTTTTGATGTTTATAGCTGCTCGTGTACATATATAATAAAGCATACATTGAGTCATTATGGTTGGCTTTGTTGTTCGGTATTGGTGTGTGGAGCGAGATGTTAAAATTATTATTTATGATATATTATCAAAATATTATATATAATTAATTACTATGGTAACATATTAAATGTTAGTAAGCTTTTTAGTTAGACAAGACAAGTTAATCATAGTTATATATTAAAGTATTAAAAGTTAGTATATAATGCGATTAAAGCATGTTCAATGACATGAAACAATTACTTACCAAACGAAAGAAAAATATTATTGAAAGCTTTTCAATTTTGTGTTACGATCACAATCGGCGCCCTTTATAAAAGTTTGTTTCTACATTACCCTAGGTTTTATAGTTCTTGGTTTAACGAGGTATCTCCAAGAAACCTTATCCTCATAAGCAAAATAAATAAAAGCAAGCAGACTCTTTGAAAACTTGCTAATTGATTATTACAAAAAGTTAATTCGCCGAGCTTTTATTTTTTGCACAATCATCTATTTGCCCTACTAGTCCGAATTTTGAGGGAATTAGCTTTCAATTTTTATCATAGCCAATTCTATTAATCTGTCTTATGCGATTGATAATATTTTTGTAATTCACTGTTTAGATTGGTGATAGTTTTGGAAAATTTACCTTTGAAAATGTTATCGATGAAATATCACATACGAATTTCAAATTCTTATGTGGTTCTTAAATTGTTGTTTTCATATTCGACGGGTGCGACACGGCTGAAGGAAAGCTGGCGAGAATGTCTAGTTATAAAGCAATGTTTCTTATTAAGATACTAAATCTTGAAACTTTTCATCACTTCTCAAATAACGCAGAAATAATTAATTCGGGTGTAACATATTTACTGCTGACGTTAAGCATAAAGCGGGACTTGGTTAGATCGTTAAAGCTTCATAAAAATCCTCTAAATTTAGAATAAACGTCTTAAATGACTATCTCACTTGATTTTACATAGTGGCTTTAAAGTTAAAATCTTAACGTTTATTTTTGATCTTTTCCATCTAGAAACTAAGCTAGAAAAGAAAACGTGTAGGCTTTGGATAGTATCGAAAAACTGTATAGTCTGCGCTAAATCTGAAAGTACCAAATTAGCGGAATGATATGCACATGGAACAAAAACCACATGAGGTTCCAATTACCTTATTTGCGCTTGCATTCCAATATTTTTCCCTTTCATATTCGAACCGTTGTCATATCCTTGATCTTCACAGTCATAAATAGATAGAGTCACCGAGGTTCGTTACCAAAACGATTTACTCCAAACTTTGACGATGTGTTTGATTGCCGAATAAAAAAATGAACTTCTCGACAACTGACTGCATGCAATAGTAACTTTAAGCAGACACAAACAAATCCTTTTTTCAGTGGAAGTTTGTAACAATTTTATGAATATGGTTAATACATCACTTGTGAATGTGGTACGGGTACCACTGTATTTTTTGTCGGTGTATGGCTATTTGGGTCATATGTTTTACATGGCCAAATGTTACAAGTTGACCAACATCATAAATTATCCTACATTGAGCTATAAATGTAAATCAACAGAAATTACAAGGAGTCAAGCAAAATCCTGGAGACCAAAGTTAAGAAAAACGGCCTCGAAATCCTAGGAAAGGTTAAATTATATTCTATTTTCAAAAAGTTAATATAATGTCTTCGAAATCTGCCATGTCTCATAATTTCGTTTTCGAGACATATGTACATATCATTTTAAGACGTCATTCAATGAAGGGATTTTGAGTGCCGAATTTAATTTCAGTCTATATGTCGTCTACAGATCTAACCATTTGCCTGAAAACAGTATTAAAAAAGTTGGCGGTAGAATAGCTATTGACACATCTGACATCTGTTTCCTGTAAACTTGTTGAATTATAAGCATGTTGTTTGAAAAATTGTGTGATTTAATATCGACTAGACCGCTAAGGTGGCACAACGGTGGTACCGGGTTCGAATCCCGATCTGGGGCAAGACACAAAAAGGGATTTTTCACCATCGATCGTTTGGGTGGTGCGTCCATGTCAGTACTGGAGTTATATGACATGAAGTTATGCAATGCACAGATAGTTGTATGAAGATCGGACCTATAGCCGTACATAAAGTGGTATCACAACGAACCGTCACCGGTCTAAGTGTGCGGTAGCAGCCACCCAACAAAAAAAAAACAAAAAAAATATCGACTTACAAAATCATATAATACATCATTTACGTTATATAAATGCCACCTGACGCGTCGTTATCACTATATACAACATGCTGCAAAAATCAACAGTACGTCTAACCCATTCGGCGGACGCTATTATTTTCCATCATAACTTTGAACGTGTCCACCAGATGAAAGAAGAAAATTTATTTATTTAGCAATTAGAAGAAAATTTAGAGAAAAATTTCTAAAATCATATATGAAAGGAAAGTTACATGTCCCTACCACCCTTCTAAAGGTTGATAAATATCCACCATGGATGACGATAAACTGATCAATTTGAAGAACAGAAAGGACAAATTATAAAGCAACATTGATACAATATTCCGAGGCTAGTCAGCTTAAATATGCCAAATTGAGCCAACATTTCGAAAATTATAATGAGAATAAATTCAAAAAATACATAACTTGTATTAATGATAAAATTATTTCGATCTAAAGCACTTTTGAAGCTTTTCAAAAACAAAACACTGAAATCAGTGGTTTTTCTGCATAACTTGATAATTATTTCATTGAGGTGGTACATATCACAATAGAAGACATAAAAAAGGCTTTGAAATCATTCGGCGATGGTTGTGGACGTGACTAAATACCTGCTTTGTTGTTGTAAGATTACATCAGTGTGAAACTACCTCTCCTTATGGATGATAACCAGAATAACCCCATTCTTTCAAAAAAGTGGAGCATCGACATGTTTCTACATACCAATATCAGCTTATTCCAAAAAGATCAACAAATAAAAAGCAGCACAATCGAAGTTATAGAAAGTCATAGCAAGTTAACGAGGTGTATATCAACTTTGCCAAGGCGTTTTACTCCATTACACATTCTACAGCAGTAGAACGGTTAAACTCATTTGAGTTCTCAAATACCTTTGTTGCATAGTTTAAATCTTACTTAAACGAACACATCAAATTTATCGATATTGAAAGTCTGAGATCAAAGACCCAGGTGTAATTTTTGTTTAAAATATGAGGAGTACCAAACTTATAGATCAATGTGATGCTAGATCAAATTTCATGTGGGGTTTTATTAAACTGGTGGACGGGAGATATTTATGACCTGCAGACAATCTAAGTGCTGTACTTTCTATGGTGTCCGTTTTATGATATAAACATTTGTAAATTAGAGGGTATTCAAAAGAGTGCATTTTACACGTAACTTGGAAAAGCGGTTGAAAGTATAAACACGAATTTCTGCACCATGAAAAACGGTTGCCATACTGAAAATTTTTTCAATTAAAGTACACCGTGTACATCTAAAAAGAAAAGAGTTCTTGCAAAGATTTCACGCAAGAATAGTTTAAGACGTAGGAACGGCTATAACTTATCATCTTGCGAGAAAATAAATTGGATTGCTAACGTATAGAGGACCATAGCAAAAAAGTTTTTCTAGAGTACGGTGCTTTACAGCCTCCATTAGAAATGATAATAGTGATGCGGTAAATGCCACTTAACTAGCATATTTCGAATGGATTTAAACAAGGAGGATATTTTAGTTAAAATAGCTTACAAAGATCAAATACAATGGCGGCTAATCAAACTGCGGTGAATCATGTGAAGGGTACAGCATTCAAACCCCAATGTGGGTGGGATGCAGAAGGGATCGTCATTTCATTTATAATCGGGGCTATGAACAAAGACATCGTTTAAACTCTCTCACTTTTATTCGGGTTTTTGAAACTACAACGTCCCTGTCTTATTTCAAACTAAAATTTGTGGTATATTGTTTTTATAATATCATCTAACGACACAAAATACACTCCAATCTTTTTAGGATTCTTATATATTGACCTTTTTGGTATGAATTATTTTATAAGAACAATGTTTCGTAAAAGGTTTAACTAGTTATACGGACTTGTTTACACTACATTAATAATTTACAGTTACCTTTTCAGTTCGTATATATAAGCTTTCTGAATATAATAGAAAACATTTGAATTTAGTGCACCTTCTCCGAACAGTACGTATAAAATGGTTTATGAAAACCACTTTTCCAAGACAATGAATTACTAGCAGAACGTTGTCATTTGCCATGGCCTGACAGCAAACATGTATTTCGCATTTTGTCGGTAAATCTAATTTGCAGTGAATTAGTGGAATTAATGTAAAGGTGAGATAATACAGTGAAGCGTTGATATTCATAGATACTGAGTGATAACGAAATTATTTTATTTGGGAATTTTTTTGTAAGGTTGCAGTGCTCTGAAAGATTGATATACATGATTGCTGGAGTTTTTATTCTGTTATCTTAATTAATTGCCTTGCATCTAATGTTCATCAAATGTAAAAGAAACTGTATAACATATCATGAAGCGCGTGTCACAATTAATTTATTGGAAGAAACATTTTATGAGCAAATAATTTCCCAGAATTCTTGATTTTGGAAAATAGAAATTCCTATTATTGTCAAAACCAATTACTTACAGTATATAAACCTATTCAAATAGTCACAAAACGAGTTTTTAAAGTATATAATAGTAAGATTTTGCCTTCGATTTACATAAAAACGATGAGCTTTTCTAGAAATTCTTACATAAAAAACGCTAATTCCAAATTAACATTTCGACGAAAATTTCATAGACACAAACGACAAACTTGACAAATTACGCCATGGAAGGATTTTTCGTAATGGGATTACCATAAAAAAATGCTATCGATTGAAAAAAGTATTTCAAACTTAACAGGAATCTTCACTTCACTTTTCCACTCCACTTCACACTTCACGTTCGATGTTGGCATTTAGTACAACTAAGAAATCTTTTTGATTGTGAAATCGTAATATTTAACAGTATCAAAAGTATAATGATTGTGTTAATGCAAGTGTCCAAATGTAGAGAAAGAAGATGTCTACATTTATCACTTAGGTTTAGGTTTGAAACCAGGGTCAAATTTGTGACAGTAATATGTGAGTTTGAATTGTGTGATATGGAGTGATGAGACTGTGTTGGTGGAATTTGGAAAATATTTGGAAGTATCGAACTGGCCCAACTCTAGGACGACAGCGTGTTCTATGAGTGAAACTATAAAAATATGTGTCAAATTTTTCGGATGAAGTTGGTATGTATACCAATTTTTAAGGATTATTTTTATGGAATTTTAAGGGATTTATGTTGAAATCGAGATGGTAAGAGTAGATCGTTTTGCCAATTATTGGGTTTTTCGGAAAGTCTTTAATTTTTTTGGTGAAAATTATGAAAATACCTTTTGGAATATTAAGGACAGGAGATTGATTATATGCTCATAAAACGCTCATAAATTCAAGATGTAAAAGCTTTTGGAGTTCCCAAACTTTTAGAAGATCTCACATTGTCGTGGCAGAACACAACACCTTTTCTATTGATCAATTCTGGCCGTTTTGGTTTTAGTCAATCATAAAATTTGTCCAGTTGATCACAGTACACTTCAGAATTAATCATTGTATTGTCTGGTAGAAGTTTAAAAAACGATTCTTTTGAAATCCTACCAAACAGATAGCTACAGATGCTCTTCAAAATTGTTCATTTTAATGACGCTTGAGAAGCAAATCATGTTCGTTACTACACTGATTTGACGAAGCAAATTTGGTTCTGTAAGATCTATGTGGGTTCCACATAAGTCAAATTTTGAAATTAAATCAAGACGTTCCACGTGATCATCAACGGTTGAATTGGACAAATTTAACTTCTCTGCAATCTCACGCGTAGTTATTCGGCGGTGAGAATATATTTCTTTATTTTGTCTTGATCGGCTTTAGCATGCCTGATCGAAAATTTTAAAACCAATTTTGGCATTGCCGTTCGGTCAATACATCTTCTCCATACACATTTCTCAATGTGCCTTGTTTGAACTGCATTTTTGCCTTTTTGATAGTAACAGAGCAAAATATGCCGAAAATGCTGCTTATTTGCTATCATTAATAGGGTACCAAACAAAAACTATTAGAAAGAATCATTCAAAATGTCAGCTGTCAAAATATATAATTGTGAAGTAGGCTGTGACGTAAGAAAAATACAATAAGGTCGTCTGTTGGAAAAAAACAAAATGACTTTCCGAACAATTCAATATAATATTTTTAGGTATAAACACGGCAAATGGTGTTTTATCTTATAACTTTTATGGCATGGTTTGCTTTTTGGACGATGATGAATCTTAACATTTAGAATCTTAAAAGATTCGAATCTTGAAGTCAAATTCAGGTTTCGATTAGATTAATTTATTAGACTTACCCTCCTGAACACCTATAATCTGTCGGTTCACCGGGCCAATTTACAATATCCCTAGCGTGAGATGATGATGGGTTGGGAAGATAGGGCCTCATTTTTATATACAGCATTCGATGGGATGGATGAATTACTACGATGGATAAATTGTTGTAATAACCTAATAAATATAAAAGAAGTGGATAATGACTATCAAGTGGGTAGTTGTTCGGAAAAAATACTAGATCTCAAATATCTATTTAATATTTTGATGGATGTATTCTAGGAGTGTGCTAAACACACCTATGGATTTCCGAAATGGACGCGTGCTTGTCTCAAACATATCGTATCATTTTCCATCAGTTATGTTCTGGGACTTTTTTCTTCTTTTTCAATATATCTTGTATATTGGAGGTAAAACGTTTAAATATAACTTTCACTACTTTTACGTGGGAAGTTCAAAAGAAGTAAGAAGATACTAATTTTTCGGATTAGTTCATTGGGAGTGCACTAAACTAGCTTTTATAATCAGTTGGATTGTAACCATACACTACAGTTAAATATTTTAAAATTAGATTATCGATTTGATGTAGTTTCGAAAGAATCCAAATGATGGATATAAATTTAATGAGATTCCAGATTAAGTTTTACCAAAGTTATCTCAGACCACAAAGTAGTCCTTATAGATAGCAAAATTACAAAATAATTATAATAATGTGTGTTATAATTGTAAAAAACTTTTTAAGCTTTACTGGATGTGAGCGTTTTTTTATCTCTATGTTAACTTATATTTACGGTTAAAGGCTCGTAAACATACTTACCATAAGTAAGAAAACTTGTGTTGTAGGTAGGGTGATTTACGTCTTACACTTTGCAACTATATTTTGATCAATCAAAATAGTTCAGAATTGTTGTTTACCATAACAAAAGCTATAAAGCTCAGTGAAGTTATAAAGCTCAATTTATTATAACACACTTATGTACAACCCGAGAATTTTAGATGTTATTTATTTAGTCGCTGCCATAAACATTGTAAATTAGCAAAAAGTATATATGTATATGTTAATGTTGCAGCTCCACAATTTACAATTTAATGAAATTATGTTTATTATTTTATAGGTTTAACACATAAACGGCTTAAAACATTATTTTTATTTTATTTTTCGAGTACAGCTAAAAACTGTTTTAATAGCTTTTAACATGAGAAACAGACATATGGAATTATTAATTTGTTGACCTCGGTTGGTTGCAACTATGTATGCGGTATTTGTATCCCACCTTACAGCAAAATTATGGTTTGTTTTTAAACGAGCTTTTGATCGTTTTATAATATGATTTTTAGTGCAAAAAGTTCATGCGTAATTAGCTTCCAATAATAAAAACTAGATAATAACGTGAAGTTATCGACAAAACAAAATGATGTTTCATTCCCAATCATAAACATGAAATTATTATTATTATTTTTTTTTATTATATTATTGAAACTAGTCTTTCCAGACTAATCATCAATTTACATCTGAATTCTTACAAACTAAAATATAATGTGGTCACTGTTGATCCAGCGATGCACAGTGCCTGTTCGATGGTAGGTAGCTGCTCACATACTAACGAGCTCGAAGGGTTTGGTTCTTTTAAGTCTCCTAACCAAATTTTCATTATCCAGTAGCCGAGAGGCTTCTGCATTGACATGTTCCATTGGTCTTGATTCATGCTTCGATGCAAATCGTTTTATTTCTAGTTGTATATCTGGAATCTCCAAATCACGATGCAAATCACTATTACGAATGTACCAGGGTGCATTGACTATACTCCGAAGTACCTTATTCTGGAAGTTTTGTATAAGTTTAATGTTAGTATTCTTAGTACAGCCCCAAAGCTGAATACCATATAGCCAGATCGGCTTAAGAACCCGATTGTAAATCAGTATTTTGTTGCATATGCTTAATTTTGACCCTCACCCAATTAGCCAGTACAATTGTCTATATTTAAGATCAAGCTCTTTTCTTTTCTTCTTCACATCCAGAAGTTTAACATCCAGAGTCATACCCAAATATTTAGCAGAGTTCACATTCGGCACCATCACATCGTTTAAGCTGATTGTTGGCGGATTAACCAATGATTTATTCGTAAAGTTGACATGGGCAGATTTTAATTCATTAAGTTTGATTTCCCTTCGCTTGGTCCACTGGCGATTTTCATCACTTGCACATTGAAGTTTATTCGCCGCTTCTTCCACAGTTTGCTCTGTTGATAGTATCGCGGTGTTGTCAGCAAACGTTGCTATGCTTACGTGGTCGGGCTGTGGTATATCACTTGTATATAGTAGGTAAAGGACTGGACCTAGAACGCTGCCTTGTGGAACACCTGCCCTTATCTTTCTCAGTTCAGAATACTCATCTTCTTGTCTTACTCTAAAAAGCCTTTCAGATAAATATGATCTCAAAAGATGAATATATGGTCCCGGAAGCATAGCATTAGGTTTATGTATTAAACCCTGGTGCCATACCTTATCGAAAGCTGCTGCCACATCCAGAAATAAGGTCGAACAAATTTGTTTTTCTTCTAACGCCTTTTCTATAATGTCTGTTATTCTGTGAACCTGATCAATTGTAGAATGTTTGCATCTAAACCCAAATTGGTGACCCGGTATTAGGTCTCTACTTTCTATTATTGGCTTCATTCTCTTCAAGAGTAGTCTCTCCATTACCTTTGAAATGATAGGGAGCAGTGATATCGGACGATACGATTTAGCTTCATTGCGGTTTACCTGGTTTCGGTAACATAATAACTTCCGCAACTTTCCAGGCCGAAGGAACATGTCTTAATCTAATAACAGCATTAAACAAGTGAGTTAGTTTAGCGATAGCTTTCTTTGGTAGTTGCTTTAAAATTTCTCCCGTTATAAGATCATATCCAGGTGCCTTTGCTGACTTCAGATTGAATTGTATTTCACTGGTAACTTCTTTTTGGGTTGTAAGAGGAATTCCACCCTCATAATTGCTGCTTTCATTTTCGATTATAATATCCGATTCAATCTCATTCGGTTTGAAAATATCAGCCAAATGGTTAGCAAACTCTTCAGCTTTTGCTTTGTTATCCCTACCCCACGAGCCATCTTTTCTCTTGATAGGAGGGATTTGCGTAATTGGGGTTTTTATACTTTAAGTTGCCTTCCATAGTGAGTAGTTCGTATCTTCATCAGCGGTCAATTTTCCCAGATACAAAGAAAACGATTTTTCATTTAGCTTCTGAATTTCTCGCTTAAGCTGTTGTGATTTATTATTTAGAATCGTCTTATCAGATGGATTCCTTGTTTGTTGCCATTTTCTCCTAGCTTTTCTTTTTTCTAAGACAAGATTCCGAATTTCTCTTGGGTAACTTTTACCAATGGTTTTTGATACTGTTCCATTAGTATTATTCCAAGTGGTAATCTGAATGATATCGGTGAAAATTTCTACCTCTTCTTCTAGGTCCTGAATAGTTTTTGTCGTGTTTGTAAGTTAATCTTGTTTTCTACTTCAGATCTGAAGCTCGCCCAATCAGTTGTTTTATTGACAAGAGTTGGTCTCGTTTACTTTCTAATTATCTTGTTGCTTAAGGAAAGTATCACTGCAGAGTGATCAGAGTCCATATCTGAATTATCCTCTACTTCAATAAAATTTGATGAAACTTGTTTTGATATAAAGAAATCCAGTAGATCAGGAGTTTTACCTGCATCCGTGGGCCAATATGTTGGCTTGCCAGTGGAATGGACGTTACATCCCATTTCTACTATTGCATTTTTAAGTTCGTTACCTTTAAGTTCGTAATACCGAATACTAGCTTAGGAGTGTTTCATTAACATGAACGAGAAAATATTTTTATTCATTGCCGTTTGAAGATTCTGAACATATCAGATCTCACTCTTTTCATTTCAGATAACGTCCTATTATCGGAATGCCTTTATACCTATTACCTTCCCATGGTTTTGATTTTGAAATTGTATAGTCTTTCGAGAAATCTTACTCAGTTAGAGATTATTGTCTCCTATAGGTGTACTACCGCAAAAGTAACTATCCCACCGCATCTCGTGCACAATATAAGTAATGTCTTTATGGGAGGTGAATATATTGCTCTTTTATGTGATTCCTTATCTATAGATATATCATTAAAATACAAGTTTGATTATCTTAATCTATATTGTCCTCTTCAAAATAATCCCAATCGACTACAACACACCAGTGCTTGAGCTAATTCTCGAAATATTTTTTATATTCGGTTTTGTTATGTCCAGTGCTTCCTGCATTTTTCCATTATTTCCTCTAAGCTGCTGAAACGCGGTCCCCTTAATGGTTTTTTAACGCGATTGAACAGAAAGAAGTCACAGGGAGCCAAATCAGATGAATTCAGTGTGTTCTCGGCGTTGTTGAGTTAGTAAGAAACTATGTGGACTGTATTTTAATTTGTTTGATAACTAATGAATATTCTGGTTATTAATTATTTATTTCTTCTCTGGCAAGTGAATTTTATTTGATCTGAGTTTTATTGAAAACGACTGAGCTCTAACAACGTTATAAAACTTCTGAATTTATTTTATCATATTTTTTAACAAAAAATAATAAATTTATATAACATATAAAATACATATAAAAAATTCAATGTGTAACTGAGATGCAGTACATAAGGTTATAAAGGTATTTGTGTTATATAATTAAAAGTGGAATGTCATAATATAATATGTATATAATAGACCAATGCAAATCAACCCGATGCAATTGTAACGCGATTTGAATATGTATTTAACAAAATTGTTATGATCAATACACACAGGCGATTCCACTATACACATATTATATTATGATGTTGAGTAAATTTGAGATGTCCGAACACAGTGGTTGCATTTTGTCGCCAAAAAATTACGAATAATGATGTCACTGAAAGACGGTGCATTATTTTGGTGCAAAATCCAAGAGTTTTCTACCCACAATTCTGGTCGTTTTCGGCAAATTGCTTAACGCAAACGTCTCATAACGCACAAATAGTACTCTTTGTTTACGGTCTGGCCTTCTGAAATTGCCTTCTTTTTTTACTGAAAACAATGTGGTTTTTTTGGTCTCGGCTCATTTTCTCGTACTCATAAACTCACGGCTCGTCTCCAGTAATGATCCTTTTGACGAATGTGGGATCAGATTCAGCCTCGCAAATCATGTCTTTTGCATCTTTAACACGGTCTCTCTTTTTTGTACGAAATTGAGGTCTTTTGGCACCAAATTTGTTGCTACTCGACAGAAACCAAAATCATTAACAAAAATGTCTTGGACGGATCCGAAGGCAATGTTCAAGACCTGTGCTATCTTTCTGGTGGTTAATTTGCGGTTATTGACCAACATTTCTTTTACTTTACCAATGATTTCGTTCGTTTTCGATTTCGATGGTCTGCCACTGCGTTTAACATCTTCGATTGACTCACGACCACTTTTAAACCGCTCGTGCTAGTGGTAAATGGCCGTTTCCTTTAGAGCATCGTTGCCGAAACACTTTTCCAACATCTCCAATATTCGCACACCATTAAATCCGTTTGTTACGTAAAATACAAGTTCGTTGTTGCAAATTTAGAACTTGATGTATTCTTGACTGCGTAACTTTTGCAATTGTCAAGCTATGGCGCTAATATTTAGAGTGCATATCAACAACAAATGTACCAAATTACTAAAAAACAGAACCCAAATCAGAAAAAGTGGAGTGCCACGCGTTGGTTATTCCGGGATCTTTTTGATCAATGTCATACTTGGTCCAAAACTTTTTTGGACTAATCTTCCTAAGGACAACTTGGTTGTGTTCATTGCCTGATTCTAATCAAATTGCCACTATCCTATGCCCATCACTATTACAATCCATCATGGCGTTTCCCATAACCACAACGGGTGCCACGCTACAACATTATTCGGGGTGCGTGGAAAGCATTCTGTATCTATATCCGCATTCCCAATAGTCCAAAATTTAATTAATTTCTTTTGAACCAACTCCCAAACTTTTTTAAATCTACGTCACCAATATCACCGTTTAAGCTAGAGTATTTTTTTTATATAACACCTTAAATGGTATGACTACGACATTAGTATTTATGATATAAGCATAAAACTTGTTTGGGTCTGCTGTACCAGTGTGCAGTTCAATTGTTATATAATATTCATCCGGTTAACTCATGTGGTTTGATTAGTTGGAGCCGCCTTACTTCGTTTGTACTATCCACTAGTTGTACGGCCTCGACGTTGGTGTGGGTAAGAAGTCTCTTCTCATGTTTTATGGCACATTTGCGGATGACGTCGTCTATCTATTGAATTTCTAGATATCCTGGATCCCGGTTAGTCACGAATCGGTAAGCGTCTGTGATCATTCGAAGACATTTATTTTGACTACGTTGTATATTGTCTCTATTAGATTTATGAGTAGAACCCCATACCTGCGCGCCATACATCCATATTGGTTTGAAGATAGTTTGATAGACTAGTATTTTGCAATACAGGTTCATTTTGGAATGATGCCCAATTAACCAGTACATTTGACGTTGTTTTAATCGTATCTTTTCAGCTTTTTGTCTCACGTGATGTTTCCAGTTGAGTCCTGAATCTAAATGCAGACCAAGGTATTTTGCCGAATCAGCCTGCGGTACTTGCGTTTCAATGAGGTATAAGCGTACATTGTTATTTTTGTGTCGAAGTGTAAATGTCACATGGGTTGATTTAAGCTCATTAAGCACGATTTTCCAGTCAATTGTCCATTTAGTAACGTTGTTCATTGATCGTTGCAGATTTTTCACTTCCATTGATTGTGATTTGTCTACTGACATAATTACAGTGTCATCGGCAAACGTACCGATGAATGATTTATTCGTTGTATGTATGTCCGCAGTGTAGAGAAGGTAGAGAACAGGTCCCAAAACAATTCCCTGCGGAACTCCCACTAACGTTTAATAAAAGTCAGAACATGTTTCTTCATGGATGACGCTGAATTGACGATCAGAAATAGCTTTGATAGGGTCGGAAGCAGTGAAATTAGTCTGTATGACGTTACTTCTTCATATGGTTTACCAGGTTTCTTCAGCATAATTATTTCGGCCGTTTTGGAGCAATTGGGTACATACTTCAATCTCATACAGGCATTAAATAAGTATGTGATCATAATGATTGCTTTGCATGGAAGCTCCTTGAACAGACACGGTGATATTTCATCAATTTCTGGTGCCTTCTTTTGGTTTAGACTTTTGTCGATTTCTTGAGCAATTTCCATTGGTGTGATCCTTTTAAAATCCTGATTTGGTTGATAAGCAGGTGTTACGTCAATGTTGGATTGAATGTCCTGAGGCTCAAATACTGTCGCTAGGTGTTGAGCAAAGAGTTCCGCTTTTTCTTTGTCTTGTCGAACCCAACTGCCTTGAGCATTTCTTATAGGTGGTATTCGAACTACAGGTCGTTTAAATTTTGTGGTTGCTTTCCATAGCGAGTAGTTTTATTCATTTCTGGACCTAGCCCGCTTAGGTAGTTATCGAAGCAATCCTGTTTGAAGCTTTTAATTAGTCTATTGACCTTGTTACTTACACGATTGAAAGTTTCTTGTCAGCGGGATTTCTGGTAAGGTGCCATATTCTCCTTGCCTTTCTTCTTTTTTGATTTGTTCTCTGATTTCAGTCGGATATTTGACTTCGAACTCTGCTTTATCCTTTATTTCTGGAGTAGTTAGACTGGCGGCCAATTGAAGGTATTCAATGAAATTGTTTGTTTGTTCTTTCAATTCGTCAATACTTTTAATATACTAACTTTTAGCTCAACTAGATCTTCCAATTGTTCTCTGTAAAGATTCCAATCCGTAAATTGGGAGGAAAATATTCGCAGTTATTTTCATGAATGGCATTGAACAAAGCATTCCCTTTCCCAGGAAAAATTAGCCTGGAACCCCAAGCTGTATGTTTTGTATTATAGTCCCCTCCAATAATAAACCTTGGATCGAGTTTATTAAAGACGTTATTAAATTGTGACTTCGTTGGTGTATGCCGTGGAGGACAGTATGCTGCCGCAATATTTAAATCTGCGACATTATATTGGATTGAGATCACAGTTACGTGCATATAGCTTTCACGAATATCCTCTTGTTGATTATGAAGCTATAGAGTAATAACGGGCAACTGTGTTCGATGACATATTCGTGATACTTTTGAACTATTAAATTTGGGAGGAAAAGATTTCCGATCTTCCACATTTGGATGTTAATTTGCTATTTTGAAATTTACGCCAAATTATTTAGACAAAATGTAATAGGTAGGTATAAGGGAAAAACCTTGACTGACGAAACAATTTTTTTTCAAAATGATACAAATTGTTTTGTGGATTAAGATTTAAACCATTTTCAAGGCATAATTGCGTTAATTGGAAAAATAATTGGTCATAACACGTAATGGGTTTTTTGCTCATTAAGCAGAAAACCAGTATGAAAACAGTTGTTGCATTTTGAGAAGGAACTACATGAAAAGTTCAATCCATGATCCAACAACTGTATTCTGAACGAAGTGTTAAAGAAGATTTTGTATTCCTAGCATGATCATTTTTTCTCCCTCCACTCATCTTCTCTCAACAATAACTCTCCTTCCAGATATTGGAAATGTTTTGCAAGACTTTGTAATGTACGACGTTGGACTATGAATCGTAATTTGCACATAATTTTAATAATCAAATGATCTCAAATATTTAAAAAACAATTGAAAAACTCCATATATTTAGACCACGCTTACCGAAAATTATGTGGTTAGACACGTTGTCCAATTTTTAGATACCGCTTAGGTGGCGCAGTGGTTAACGCTATGGCAGTTGGAGCGGGACGTACCGGGTACGAATCACGATTCGGGGCAAGATGCCAATGGGTTTTTCACCTTCGATCGTTTGGGCGGTGCGATCGGTGTAAAAAATGAACATATATCTGGATCCCCTGTCGTGTTTAGAAACCATGGACCGCCGACGCATATTCCATGTCAGTACTATATATAGCCTGACATGGAGCTATGCAATGCGTACATAGACTGGTATCACATCGGACCAATCACCGGTCTAAGTGTGCGATAGCAGCCACAACCATTCTAACCTAACCTAACCTATACTCGGATAGGGTTGTCTGATTACCACACCAATTTTGTTCAGAGCATAAAAAAGGGATAAATTTTTGATAATTTAGCAAAATTGGAACATTTAAAATATTTGACGAAACTCGCCCATAAAAAAAATTAAAGAAGGCGGCAATTATTCCAGATCTCTATGCCACTACGACCCATGGTTCAAGCCACATCATATACAGATTAAAACACCCAATCGTGATTGATGTTTCGTCACCATCCCAGAAATCGAACGCGAGACTCCCGAATGACAAATCAACCACGTTACTTTCTCTGCCATACGAACGACGCCCATACAATCTACTATCGACATTATAGTTTCATTTAAAAGATAAACAAATAACGACTTTTTTAACCTGATAACCTAAATTAAATATTTTGTTTGAATAAATCGTTCCATATTATAAATAAATTGTTCCATATTTTTCACCACCTAATTTCTCATTTTCTACGGGAATTCGTTAAAGTGAAAATACACGAGTCTTAATATTTTGTTTCATAATAAGCTTAAATTTAAACTTTTCATTTAATTTTATTCCGTTTTGCATCCACACTTTATAATATTAATCTTTAATAACTTTTAATAACTCAACGTTAATATTTATCAATTAACGATTTTCAAGAATATTAAAACAAATCACATTAAGCTTTTTTTTTGAAATTTAATAATTTTAATTTTTTTGTTTTGTGTATGTGTGTGTGTATACACATAATTGCTTCGTAATAAAAATGAAATTCCTATAATCCAACTTTTCAGTTTATAAGCAAAAAAAATGTTTTAAAACTTTTATATTTACAAAAAAAATTTTCATATCAATGAAAAATCACAAAACAAGAACAGCGATATAAATGAAAAAGCTTTTTTCACCCTTCATAAAATCATAATGACAAAGAGCAAAATTTATTATTGTCTTAATCATAAAAACATTAAAATACAAAACTTTTGTTAACAATTTTAAGAATTCTTATTATGTCGTAGATACGAAAAGTCTTTAATCTTTCAACTATAACACAATATCGAGCAACGTATTGTTTCATTAGCTTTTCTTGTTTGTTTCGTTTTTATTTTACTTTAAATATGAGTATCAATAAGTGTAAGAAAAAGCTTTTTCGCGTATACACAAAACTTTTCGAAAGTAAATCAAGAAATCTAAAAGTTTCATAATTTCATTTTGATTGATACTTAGAGCTTTTATATTATTAATGTTTGCAACACAGCTGAACGCTCTCAAAGCAACGTTCTCTCTATTGACATATTTTCGTCTGTATACTACACGCTTGTCTTTGCGATTTAAGACGAAAAAAACTATAAATAAACTTTTCGAAACTTTATTTTATCAGGCACATAATTATAATAAAAGCTATACCGTTTCCGTTGCATAAAAAAACATTTGTTTTGTTTGGAAATTGAAGTAAAGCTTTCAATTCTCTATATGCAAGAGGCAAAAACTTCCGAGAGATTTAATTTCAAAACACATAAATTTATATATAATCCAATGTTGTACTATATCATATACACAATACGGAGGATAGACATCGTCAGTCTTGGGATTCTATATCTAGTTAGATTATTGTCGGTGTATGTCATCTCACTATATATAAAACCCATAATCTAGAGATTTTTTTCTTGCAAATATGGATCATAATGTAAATCTGTTTACTGGTACGTATACATGTATACACTATAAACCGAAAACTATGTACAAAAGTGTTAAATATTAAGTTGGTTGGGGTATTGTAATGTGTATAAGAATATTATATATTATGTATAAACGATAGAATGTACATATATGTATGTACATACATAGTACATGGTTGACATTGTCTCGTTTTATGTTGTTGTTATATTCCAACTTGCCTTTTCTTATATGTGTTATACGGAAGGAATACAATTTTTGTTATTTAATAAGTTAAAAGAAAATAAAATGAGACAAAATGTAATAAAAAATATAATTTTATGGGAATAAATAGAAAATGGAAGTAATAAAAAGGAAAATTACGGAAGATTATTTAATTTTACCTTTTTTCGTTTTTTTTTTTCCTCTTCTCAATTTTGGTTGTACCAATATACCATATATATAGTAAATTTCCCATACGAGGATTGTTTTGTTGTTGAATTTTAAATTGTATTTTAAATTATTTTATGCATGATAAAAAATTTATATTAACCTATTATTGATTTAGCAGAATCAAGATAAAAAGTTCGAAAATGAGACGAAAATAAAAGACAACGTATTCGAAGGTGTGACTGCAGCAAAATTATTTAATATTATATTACAGTTCGCACAGATCATATCGTTCAACAGTAAGGTAAAATACATAAAGACGAGTTGTGTTGTGTTAGAAGTGAAGATTAATGTGCTAATCGCCGTTATGCTATTAAGGTTAGCCGAAAGTTTCGAGCCAAAAAAAATTTAAAAAATCGATAATGCAGATAGTTTTATTGCTACTTCCGCCGAAAGTTAAAAATTTTATATTTTTTTGATTAGGTTAGGTTAGGCTTATGAGAACCAGTTTGAGCTACTTGAAACATGTGCTCATAAAGGTAAGTCTATTAAGAACTTAACCAATATTTCATGTCTTTTCTGTGCCAAA
This sequence comes from Tipula lateralis, assembly GCA_963932295.1. NCBI lineage: Eukaryota > Metazoa > Arthropoda > Insecta > Diptera > Tipulidae > Tipula > Tipula lateralis. Next base: position 58,971,689 of record OZ010737.1, read on the forward strand.
TCTACTGTCTCTTCCTCCTCGTCCATACAGCTTCGAAAAAAGTCATTTGCTACTAATCCTAAACACCTAGCAAGTTTTCCAAGAAGGTAGTGTCCTGTGAGTACCCTCACGATAATTTTCAATTCTCGTCTTCGTAGGGAGATCAGACTCTTTGAGCGTTTCAAGTCCAGCTTTGGCCAGACTTGCCTTGCTACACTACATGAGAGGATGTTCGTCCACCTTTCATTCGCTGAGTCTGTTGCTTCTTTGTTAAGCACAGTCTTGAGTGCCTTAATGGGCCTCCCCAACTTTGCCCTTTCCGGTAGCAGTTCGAGAGTTGTACCCTGTCTCGCTAGTTGGTCCGCCCTGCAGTTTTCCATGATGTCCGAGTGGCAAGGAACTTAGACTATCTGAAAGACATTTCCACTGAGATATGGCTGATAGTCGGGTGGCCGAAATCGCCGCCATCTGCTTACCATAAATATCGACGAGAGAAGGTGACACATGACCTCCAAGGCACGTGTAGGTGTTGACCTCAACACCCCGCTAATAAGCATGCAGGCCGTTCTTTACACTTTCTCCAATTTTGGATTACCTCCTTCACCGTGCTTAAATATTTACCAAAGTCAGCTGTTGCTACATCATCTGCATAACCAATCACTCCGATCCCCCCCTCTCTTTCCAGATCTAACAGCAATCTATTGATTGCTTTGTTGCAGAGAAGAGGAGACAAGACGCCTCTATGCGCGGTTCCCTTAGTTACCCGCCTCGTGATTGTAGATTCCCCCAGCTCCGAGTTAACCATCCTGCATCTAAGCATGTGATTGATTAACCCGCTCGCTTACAGGGCAATCCACTCCTAGGAACGACAACTCCTCCAGAATTACTTTTGTCCTTACATTGTTGCCCTCAATATCAAGGAACGCCACCATACAAAACTCTTGCGAGAATATTGATTTCTCAATTGTACTCGTATTGACTAGGGCGTGCAGAGCTGTTTCCACAGATTTCCCTTTACAGTAAGCATGCTGAGACTGGGCTCAGTTACTTGGCTTTATTTTTGAACGTATATAGATATCCATCAGCTTTTCCAAGGTTTTCAGTAGAAAGGATGATAGAGTTATGGGTCATAAGTCCTTTTGGTAGCCCTGTTAGTATTTTCGCTTTCGGAATAAAGGACACTCTGTCTGACTTCCGCCCTCCCCCGTGGAATACAGACCAGTTTTAAACACCTTCTGAAGATTACTTCCAGCCAGGGGAGAGTAATCTTCGAGTTGTTCTGAACCTTCGCTCGAATAATTCGGTCAGGACCAGCCGGTTTATAAGGTTTTGAATCCCTTAAGTACCCATAGGATCCGTTCGTTGGTTACGATATCTTCTATGCGCAGTGAGTGTGCTTTTCGATGAGTACTAGTCTCTGTCAAGTCGTCGAAGCTTCCTGGAGAGTGGGTTTCGATGAGAAGTTTCAAAGATCCCTGACTAGAAGCAGTCCAGGATCCATCCAGTTTAATTAAATACTAGGACTGGAAGGATTTGTAGACACTTAGACAGTATCTACCTAAGACGAGAGATCTTTATTTGATTAACTGTCTATTGATTAAAAATTATTCTCCAACATTTTCCAGACAAAAAAATGTATGCATCAAAAAATGACCAAACTTAACGCAAAAACACATAAATCACAAATCTCTTTAAAATCAACCTCTAGAGAGTGATGGCTGGATTTGAGCTAATTCCAGGCGGTTTTCATATGGGGAGTCCGGAACAATCTGATTCTGGTAATTCCCCGGGAATAGGGAATTGGGGAAAGATTTTATATGTAATTTCTGTTCAAATATATTTTTTCCGGCCTACTGACGAAAAAAGTTCGATGTAAATATTTGTAAATTGGGAATAATTTTTCCATACTAAAATTGAAAGGAAAAATTATTCCCAATTTAACACTAGCTTTTTACCTCAGTATGCCAGAAAAAAAATATTTAAACTCAAATTACATATAAAATCATTCCCCAATTTATTGGGCCACTGTAGTGCAAACTTTTCCCAGTGATAACCATTTAATCTTCAAGTCCAAGGATAAAACGTGCGTATGAAGGCTTTGATAAATACAGTATAGTCAAATAAATTTTCGAAATTTATAACATCTGATGCTTTTTCGTTGTTTTTTATATTAGCCGCGTTTCATGATACTATGTGATCCGGATCAAATCACATTTTCCATGCAAACCAAAGACACATTTTGATCCAAAATGAAATTTCGATCAAAATGTGTCATTGGTTTGCATGGAAAATGTGATTTAATCCGGATCACATAGTATCATGAAACGCGGCTATTAACACATTAAATATTGGTGTAACCACCCAGGTTGCGTAGTGGTTAAAACGGTGAGGCGTGGAGCGGGAGTTACCGGGGCAGGAGGCGAAAAGAAATTTTCACCATCGATCGTTTGGGCGGTACGATCGGTGGTGCGAATGAACCCATCTGAGACCCAGTTGAGGTTAGAATCCGTGTGCTATCCCATCTTCCATGTCAGTACTATAGACATAGTATAGTAGCATGGGGTACTATAACCATCTATGCAATGTGCAGATGGTTTTTACGCAAATCGGACCTATAGCCGCAACGTAAAGTGAGAAGTCACAATGGGCAAATATAGTCTGTGTGACTGCTAATATCGGTATACATATGTAGATTGTTTATTTGATTTCAGTATCTGAGCTCTGTATCGAAAGACTTAAGAAAGCGTTGCTGAATATAAAGGGTGTTTTTTTAAAAAACCAACAACTCTGAGTTGACAACACAATTTTATTTGACAACAGTTAAAAGTTGCTTTTTGTTAAGTTTGGTTTGACATTTCATTATGGATAGACTTATATTAGAGCAACGCTTGCAAATTGTTGAATTTTTTTTTATCATAATAATGATTCTTTTTGAATGATTCTTCTTCTTACTTCTGGTGCACTTCGATAACAATATATCGATTTGGGACCACGATTACTCTTTATGATAATGTGCATTTAGAGAGACGCCGAACAGTGCGCAGTGAAGAAGCTGTAGCCGCTGTACAGGAAAGCATTGAAGAAGACTCAAATAAATCAATTCGTCGTCGTCCTCAGCAACTGTGGTTGTGTACTTCCTCTTAATACAAATTAAAGTTTGGATTTGGCCATGTTCGATGGTAATAAAACGGGACCGGGATGAACGATTTTACGAAAGGATCTTTGCTTAAACGCTTTCAAGATGCAACTTGTGAAGGAATTAAAACGAAATGATCATCGAATGTGCTACCAATTTTGTGAATGGGTTGAACCCCAAATTGATGTTAATGTGGAATTTCCAACAAAAATTTTGTTTTCCGGTGATTTTAGAATTAATGGGTACGTAAACAGCAAAATTATCGCATTTGTAGTGAGGATAATCCACAATTTCCACATCCACATAAAATTACTGTTTGGGGCGCTTTATGGGCGGGCGGAAATATTGGTCCATATATTTTCAAAACCCATGATAGTGACATGAAAAACTTTTGGTGAAAGAATAATTTCGTGTATTGGTCCAATAAATTGGGGTTTTGTAAAGTCACTTGTGTACGTCGATAAACAAGAGACAATTGAACATCTGAAAATCAATATTCGAAGATTTATTGACGAAATTTATTGGCCACATGATCGAACTCTTATTTAAACATTAATACAGATGAGCAGATAATAGCGATGAATCATCAGTATAGAGCAACACGGAGAACATTTTATTTTGGCGGATTTGGCCGATATACTACTTCGATGGAGAAAACACAAGTTATTGATAACAGCCGATATCGGAAATTTTTTTGCCAAGTTTGGCTCAATACAGAAGATCAAAACTACCACCGCATATTTTGGAGAAAGGATCCTTCTGAGCATACTTGAAACGTACAAATTAAAAACTGTTACATACGGAAGTATCACGGGCAACTTCCTATAGCTGTACGGTCACTGATGTTAGCCAAGAAAAAAACTAGTTCGCATCACCTATCGGCTAAAATAATCTATTTATATAAGATGACTTACTCACTTGGGCTCTTGTATTGTCACGAGTGCCTTATCAATGTTGCCTATTGAGGAGGCACTACTGAAAATACAAGATCTCACAGCACAGGGTGGATTTAATCTAAGAATATGGGCATCCAACTCACCCAAAATTTATATAAATTTATTTATATTATACAAATCGGTAGATGTGGTTGAATTCGATACAACTTGACTGCAGCTTTCTTAAAACCAGCCTACTATAAACGATCTTTCCAATCTGATTCATCAAAACTGTTTGATCCTATAGGTTGGCAATCACCAATAACTATCATGGTAAAGATTATAATGCATGATGTATGGAAAACTGGAATCAACTGGGATGAATACCTACCAGAAAAAATAAACACCAAATGGCAGGATTATAAGGCTGATCTGAATGAAGTCTGAATGAACAATAATGGCTTGGCCATTCCCCCTTTCGATAATGCTTTTCCAATTAAATGTTGAGATTTTTCCGGATCTTTACCATTAAAATTACATGCAGAGCTCGAAGACATACTTTATTGTATCAAACGACATATTGTTGCATATTGTTGCATATTGTTTACGACTTATCGACAAATTCAAACAGAAAAAATAATCAATGGCTATATGTAGCACCATATACGAAAGTACGGTCGATGTAATCTGCAATCACGTTATCCAACCATATACACTCTCACAGGTTCTGGCCTCATAAATATTAATCCCGGCTCTATGTTAAGAGATGTCGATTCAGTAATAACAGCTGCCGAATTCGGTTGTTTGTTAAACTTTTCGGTACTTCTTTTCTTTCTTACGATATTCATCTTTCTCGTAACAATTGCTAATGAATATTTGGTCTTTGGATATTTTAAAAAGTTGTAATGGTTCTAAATCCTAAGAAGAATTCATATTTTTCAAAGTGGTTTGTTTCATTAGAAAGAGTGAACATTGCCATTCAGTATGGAAACAACTTCATTCAAATAACTTCCTTCTACGACTGGCTTTACAATACTCCGTTCTGTCACCCCAATTTTTCATAATATTTTCGATTTTATATGGGCTCTTATCTCATCAATGATTTCGATTTGATCTTTTAGAACATGGATAGACTTTGGGTGGTTTGTTCAACGGAGTCAAATCGCAGCTGTGTGGTGGCCAATTGACATCTCCGAAAACCGATTGTTTCGTTTGCTGTGTGGCAAATTACAGCATTCTCTTGAAACTCCTTTTGAATTGAGTAACAAAAACTCGTTTACCGTTCCTCATTGTAAATAAGAACGGCGCAAAGCTTATTTTTGAAAAAATGAACTTATGATGCCACCGGTTTGAAATCCACAGAAATGGGTTTTCTATTGTTACGTGTGGATGTTTTAAGTTCCAAATGCGGTAATTAGACCTATTGGTATGCATCCGAGGTGAAAATGAGATTCAACAGAAAAGAAGATGTTTGGGAAAAATGTTCATTCCTTTCAGTTCACCATCGGCAACGTTTGTGGTTTGCTAACTGAGCTGTGGAACGCTCGAAAGGAATACACATTTTGCTTAAGATCCTGCACTAAGTGACTTTGTACGCTTTTATATCGAGGCCTTCATGCAAAATTCTCATCAGAGCACTGTTTGAAATCTTCAATTCTAGAGCAAGATGGCGAGATAATTTTGATGGACCCATTTCGTAAATGTCAACTAATTATCTATCATATAACTATCTAGCTGTAACTATCTACACTAACACGTGTAACTTCAGAATGCACATAACCTTTTCCGTATTTCAGTTTGATTTCGGTTGGTTTTGTGTAACTTTTCGTTGCCTCGAATATATTCTTTTTAACATGTAGATATACTATATAGCAAAGCTCCTAAATATACAAGTCGTGACGGGTATTTAAATTAGAAAATGTTTGATTGAATTTATGATTTATTTTATATGAATTGAAATAAAAATTATTTAAACGAAGCTATAGGAAACGCTCATTTTTAAGCGAAGACAATCTTGCAAGTGTGAAACTGTCGCTAAGAATTATTTTCAGGGAAAAATCGGTTTGACGTTTAGATGTGCTCATGAAAATGTCTTAAAAAAGAACTTAGACAACACAATAAATTAATTTGTTGAACAAAACCATACATAAATGCTTCACATCCATCTGAGGTGAATCGTTTTCATAGTCATGATGATAATTTCCATTTTAACAAACTTTTTCGGTAATTCATCCGATGAAACAAAATTGAAATATTAATCTTTGTATACGAAGCTACAGGTACTGTTTTGTTGTTAAATGCAATTAGTCTCTAAATAAATGTATTTTATTAAAAAAACAATTCAGATACATAATTTTTTTTTAATTTCACACTGTTAAAAAACTTAACGACTCTTATGATGCCATCGTGTATGTAGCACATGAAGTATAACAAATAAATGGAAATAAAAAAAATTCAAATAATTATTCAAGTACTCAGTTTCATTTACATGTTTGGGCATTTTAATTGTGTACTTCGTATTATAGCATTAAAAACATGCTTTAAAATATCAATAAATACGATTTATATTATTAAATTTATTAAGTGCCATCTATTATCCAACATTTGAAGTATCGGTTTCTTCTTCGTAGTTCATACGTCATTGATCTCGTTTTATATATTTTTATACGACGTTTAGAACCAATTATAACATATACATTTATAAAAATAATTCGTATTTTTATTTGATTTCCATATATGTTATATGAAAATGTTTTATTTAAATTTTGATATAAAAATAATTTTTGTTGATGGTATATTTTTCATTCATTAAAATTGAATCAAAAATCTTCAATATTACATTAGTTCTTATGGAAAGTTTCAAAATCTATACCCCTTAAAAAAGCTCGATAAATTTAAAGGGTCTTTGTGTTCTGCTTGTATTTATACAGTCTCTAATTAGCTTTTTGATTCCTGTTACAGATGAACAATTACTACATCGTTTAACTGCATCATCTTTTTAAAGTTGAATTGTTTGTTACTATGGAGCTTATAACAAATAGTCTTATTCGGCCGTGAGTGTGGACTACACATCGGATCCGAAAGCGGATTTTTCGATAAAGACAAACTAAATCGAATTTTCCGAAAATCGAATGTCAAAATACGATTGTTAGTTGATAGACGAATTTTATTTTGCTTTATCGAATTGGCATGTTTTGAATGCTCCACAGTTTAAGGAGCAAGATTTCATTTAACAAGTCAATAGACAATTAAGATACACCAACAGAAAAGCACTTGAAGTGAATTATACAAAACAAATTATTGCTAACTTCATGCGTATATTTATAAAATACAACCAAACATTTCATAATGGGATAATTCTCGGTGGATCGGGATGTAGAGCCTCCCTGTATTTATTCCACCTTTCACTTAGTTTCCTGGATATGGTTATTTTTCCAGATATTTATTCGCTGATGCTCTACTTCAACTATTTTATCGTTTGATATTAATCCATTAGAGAACAGTGGTTTTCATCAAATGTTATGCCGCAAAAGCCGCGGGTTTTTTATCGTGTTCGCACATAACTATTAACCAATTATTAACGGTTATCCAATTTACCAACTTCATCAAAGTGTTTAATAAATATTCGATATCCATCAACCCTCAACGGTTATAGATTTCTGAACTATCACCTCATTAACATTGGAAACATTAACGTTACTAACTGTAAGTCAGACTTAATTGATACTCTTATTCATTTCTGGCGATTTCCATTACCAAGCCTTCAAAAATCGATTAGTTTCCTATCGAGGTAGAAAATCGATTGCCGCATGGGTCAAATCAATTTAGTAACTTTATTTATGTGAACACCTGTCCCTGATCTCGGGCTTTGAAATGTTAAGGCTAACCACTTTTAAGATTTCATGATTATAAAGGGTCCGCCAAATAAATTTTTTTTGCAAATGCAATAAAAACAAACTACTGAATATTTTCTCAAATTTCTTTTTTTATTTAAAAGTACAATCCTTCCGGTTAATAATGGAAAATAATTTCATTAAAATGGCTGCCTCGGCTGGCCTTGCAGTAGTCTACACGCTCGGTCCAATTTTTAAGCACATTTTCGATTGTGTGCAGCTGTATTTCACCAATGGCTTATGTTTGAGGGCACTTATCTTTGAGGGCACCCCACAAATAATAGTCCAACGCGGTGTCAAATCGCAGCTCAGAGGTGGCCAAACGACATCAGCTCTGCGGCTGATAATGCGATCTTCAAAAACAGGGCGCAAACCAACGAGTGTAGTTTCAGCTGTGTGGCACGTAGCGCCGTCCTGTTGAAACCAAATGTTGCCAATATCCTCCTCTTCAATTTTTGTGAACAAAAATTCGTTCAACATGACCCGATAACGATCGCCATAGACTGTAACGGCCACTCCTTGCTCATTTTCGAAGAAAAATGGCCCAATTATGCCTCTGGACCAAAATTCGCACCAAACAGTGACCCGTTTTGTGTGTACCGGCTTTTCAATGTATGCTTGCGGGTTTTCCGTGCCCCAAATGCGACAATTTTGCTTGTTTACATACCCGCCAAGATCAAAATGAGCTTCCGAAAAGATGATTTTTTTGGCAAAATCGGCATCTTCTGTAAGTCGATCGCAGGCCCACTCAGCGAAGCGAAAACGCATTGGATGGTCAGTTGGCCTCAATTCCTGAACCAATTTGAATTTGTATGGCGTCATACCAAGGTCTTTATGCAAAATTCGTCTCAATGATGTCTCCGAAATGTTCAATTGTTGAGAACGACGGTGAATTGATGTTGATGGCGCATCAAACACACTTTCTGCCACAGTATCAATATTCTCGGGTGTACGCACTGTTTTTGGCCTTTCACACTTTGGTTTATCGATGAGGATGCCAGTTTCTTTCACTTTTTTCACAAGATAACGAACATACAGAGCTGACGGTGCTTCTCTTCTTCCAAAATCCGTACGCAATTTTCGCACACATTCTGCAACATTACCATGATTTTCAAAGTAATGTCGCAATATTTCCCAGCGTTGTTCAAGCGTATATAAAACCATATTCGTTCAGCGGAAGGATAAAACTAATTATCTGTTATATCAGACATGAGCTAAGTGTTACCATTCACGAAATAAGCACTAGTTTGTAAAAAAACTTTAGATGGCGGACCCTTTAGTAGTAAAAGATTAGGTTATATGTTGGGATCTTACTTTGAAGTCAAACTGAATCATTAAAATCCGGCAAAAAGTAGACACACTCAATATGTTTAATTTACGATCTACGGGCGTCATTGTGCATATTGTACATATATATTGCATTATGGTGGAATGCCACAGAACTATAAACATAAATCATGAACATTTCGCCGTAATGTTGAAAATATGTTAGAAAAACAAAATGGTTATGGTAATAAAACGATGAAATATAGGGTTATTGTTTTAATATTGTAAAATTGTCAACCAACCGACATGGGTTCAATATATACGGGCGTGAGGGTATATGCTGTTTTGATATGCAACCATTTAAAAAAATTAATAATTTCTGTTTATTAAAAACAATTGCTCATTTTGTGGTACATTTTAATTATTTTATTTTCGTCATGGTGACCACTTTTTGTGTATTTTAAATATTAAAATGAAATAATTTATTAAAATTAATTTTTTTTTTATAGCACAACAAAAACAAAATTAAAATTTAATTTCAATTGAATTTTTCGGTTTGATAATTTAATTCTTATGTGCGACTAGCACCAACAATACGTCCATGTACGACCGTTGTACACATCTCTAAAGTGTTTTTTTTTTGTTATTTAACTTTAAATTTAAATAAAATATATAATTTAACCCTTTTATGGTGTTTTGTACAATATTTTCATTTGGTTAGCATATATAGAGATGCCATGGTATAAGAAATGTTACCATACATTTTAGGCTTTAGTTAAATTATAGCTTTGTGAATCCCAAAATTAAACCCAAAAATATCCTTTATTAATCCTTAATGGAAAGTTTCGGTAATAAATAGATTTAAAAGAAGACATCACCATTATTTATAGCAAATCAACAGTAAACTTTTTAAGTCAATAAAATAATTAAAAATTATTTTATTAATAATTCTTGAATTTAATTATAAGTTTTAATTGTATTTGTATATTTCAACAGCTGACGACATTAATTACAAACTCTGGAATCAGTTTTTTACTTCAAAATAATCAATTTTAATTGGTAAATTGGAATAGTTGTTAAAAAGTGGGATTTCAAATTTGTCTGCCCATAAATAGTCTCTTATCCTGGCAATACTGTCAGTACCACAAGTTATAAACTCTCCTTGGAGTTTTGTCAATCAATAGTTTTTTCATCATTTACGCTTATTTGGTAACTGCAACATAATTTCAACTTTATTTGGGTTGAAATCCATATCTCGAAACACACTCTCTTCCTGTGTGGCCTTTATTGAAGCCCAAATATTTAAAACTGTGCAGCTCATTATGGATTTGATATTCTATCAGATTCCATTGAGCACATCCGTCAGAAGTCACCAAATCGTTGTGGCAGGTGATTTCAACGTCCACAATGACAATTGGCTTCCATATTCGAAATTCGTTACACCGGCCGAAATGTTTACAGCTTTAAACCATATTACACAGCTTGTGGATCATCCTACCGTATTCCAGATCGGGTGAACCATACAGGTCATCTCTTGGATGTATTTTTAACATCTCATGCGGAAAAATACAATTTCTATGTCGGTTCTCCTTGAGGAATTCTGACCATCGGCTTATAACAGCGAAATTTCCAACGTTGTGGACTTGTCAAGAGAGGGTTCAACAAAAACGGCGATTGTGGCACTTTAAAAATGCTGACTTTTTAGGAATGAACTAGTTCTTTCAAGAGTTCGAATGGCGTCCTTTCTTTGCCTTCGGTAATATTGACTGGGCAGCCATTCTGGTGTCTACTGTCATTCTCACAGGAATGGAACAGTTCATTCCTTCCAGTTTCTCTAAGCCAAAAAAGTTTAACAATCACGACTGCAGGAAAGCAACCGCCCTTCAAGAAGACCGCAAGTATCTCCAATACCCGTCAGCTGAACATCTATCCGAATACAAGGTGGCTAGCAACCTAGCAACACGAATGATATTCAAAGCTGAACTATAATACGAAAAGAAGGTTAGAGCAAAGTTGCGGCAGATTTTCGATACCACCAACAGCAATTGAATGTTTTGGTCATTTGCTCGTAAAGTCAAAAAATGTGAATGTCAAAGTGAAACAGTATTTTTTCCACTGCCCACGAAAAGGCTAATCTCTTCGTTCGAAAATTTGCTGCTAACTCCAACTTAGCTCAATCTAATTCAACACCACCTGTTATCTCGCAAGTCAGCTCGTCGATGCGCCGCATTAGATTCCGACCTGGAGTTGTCGCCAAAGTTCTTGCAAACATTAACCCCAACAAGTCAGCCGGTCCGGATGGTATTCTCCCAATTGTTCTCAAATATTGTTGTAAATCCTTGTCAAAGCAACTTTTATGTTTGTTCCACCGATCTATGTCTTCTGGCATTTTTCCTTCCATTTGGAAAATTGCTTACGTACATCCCGTGCCGAAAAAGGGCAGCAAGTCGGATACTTCGAATTATCGTCCAATCGCTATTGTTTCGGGACTTTCCAAAATACTTGAGACGATAATCACTTTTCAACTGATGAATTATTTGGAAGATCACCTCCAATTTCAGATCGTCAGTATGGTTTTCACTGAGGACGCTCAGCCGGAGACTTAATTAACGTCTTCACTGAAAAATGGAAAAGGTGTTTCCATCAATCTGGTGAATAACAAGTCATTGCGCTTGATATTTCGAAAGCATTTGATCGCGTGTGCTACAAGGGTTTACTGTGTAAACTGAGGGCAGTTAGCCTTCATGGTTCTTTAATTCTATGGGTTGAGGATTTTCTTTTCTGTCGTAAAATCCAGATAGTGGTGGATGGCAAGACTTCTATTCCACATTCTTTAAACGCTGGTGTCCCTCAAGGATCTATAACACTTTTATGTATATTTATTTATAATTTATTAATTTATTTTATTGTTGTATTTATTATTAAAAGGTTTTTAATATACAATTTTTATATTTAATTAATTTATGTATTGTGTTATATTGTTATTAAATTTATATTACAATTTAAATTCACAAATGTTTTTATTTATTTATTTTGTTAAGATATATATTATTATTTTAATTTCCACCGCCCACGTCAAACGATATATTCATCCATCAAATGTAAAAATGGTAATGGCCGAAAATACTTGGCTTGTCAACTCAACCAAGAGGGAGGACACGCGCGCCACGATCGAGAAATACTAACACCAAAATAAGATAATGCAGTTGCTAATTATGATAATGTAAATTAATAATGTGGTGCATTATACTTTGAATAGATGTCGGACACGAACAACAAAATATCTATTCAAAAGTAGTAACAACTGACTGTACTAAATATGCTATCGAAACGAGAGTATTCTACAGGAATATAGATGGTGCACTTGTCACTGTGAATATAATATTTACCTCGATCACACGATAGAACGTGACGTAATAAAATTCGGCATTAATGAAAAAGTTGCATTAATAAATAAGAAGCGGTTTGAAATATTATTCAACAAATATGTTGAACCGCTACAGATCCGTCCTTTCTCCAACTCTTTTTCTTATTTTCCTTGTAACTGTCAGGGCCCCCGAACGCACTGCCCTTCAAGTAAAGGTTGATAGCTACCCTAATCTTGTGCATTTTATACTCAAACGAAAACCGAAAACAGACGATCGAATTCCACTTCCTAGATGTTCGATAAATAAATACGCGCTTTGTATCTTCAGTTCAAGGTTTCCAGCTTCACCGTAAACATATGCGTATTCACCGTTCCTCGTAGTATCCGTCCAAGCGTAACAAATGGTGGTATTTTCTCTTTTTTTCTCATTTACCATTTATTATACCATTCATCTATAGAGGACACGCAGAGTTCCGCAATATCTCTGCGGTGCGGTAGCCTGTCTAGATCTTTTGTAAGTCTGTAGTTTTGTATTATTCTGATGACACGCCGCTGAACTCTATTCAGCAACTGGAGAGCAATGCCATATGCTCCACCCCAAACTTGACAGGAATATTCTATACACGGTCAAAGCTGATTTGGCCAATGTTATAATGCGTTCATTCCATTTTAAATTGTTGCTAATCTGAACACCAAACAGACGAATTGAGTCACAACCCACGAGAACGTGGCTTTTTACCACAAAAGGGTATTCATTGTGACTTCTTTAACGGGAGAGTGTGCTTATTTGTATTTTTTCTCGTCAAATTTGACCTGATTTTCTGACAACTTCCAACCGATTAACTCTGAAGGAGTAGACTCGACCTCAAATGAAATAGAAGAGTGTAATGTTGCATTATCGGCAAAACTGTGGATAGGTTTCACAGTGCTATCCAACAAGTCATTAACGTATAACAAAAACAAAGTTGATGACAAAACTGATCCCTGAGAGACTCCGGCATTTGAGGAGTATGCCACTCCGGCATTTGAGAAAGCTTTTTACCCACTTGAAGGTCATCAAATCTAAGCCGTATGCCACAAGTATACAAACGAGATTCTCATGCCAAACCTTGTCAAAAGCCTTGGATATATCCAAAGCGATTGCAAGGGGTTCTCCGTGTTGCTCAAGGGCGAGATTCCAGTTGTTTGTAACATACGTACATATGTACGTCAAAACATTGGTTGTGGAGCGGCTTTCTCGGAAGCCATATTGTTTATCTGAAATTATTTTATTAATCTCAAGATAATTCACCAGTTGTTGGTTAATGCATTTCTCAACATGTTTAGCCACGGCTGACACATTTGATAGTGGCCGGTAGTTTGAGGAGTCAAATTTATCACAACCACGTTTAAGTACCGGTTGCACCATCGCACTCTTCCAGACGTTCCGGTATCTACCTTGCTTATAAAAATGGAGAAAAATTTTAGTTAATATTAGGCCGGTGGCCTTATTTATGTCCATTCAGGTTCCTGAAGACAATTACTTCGGAGATGTTTATAGGATCCATTTTGGAACCACAATACGGAATTGACGGAGGCGTAACTTCATTGGGGAAAACTATGGTTGAGTTCGAAGTGAAGACGCTTGCCAGTAAGCCAGCCTGCAAATATGGATCCACCACCAAAGCACCATCTGCACATTTCAATGCTGAAACAGATGTTTTAGAAATATTGGCAACCGATGCGCCTATCTGGTAAAAGTTGCAAAATGTGGAGATTTTCACCTCGGAAGCACTAGCGGCTCTTTTGTTATCGGCTCGTTTCGCTTCCTTAGCACAGATTTCTTTTATAAATGTTACATGTGGTCTTATATTCTTCAAACGAAATTTCCTTGCGCTTATATTTCTTGTGGGCAGATTTATTTTGTATGGCTGCTTTGGCGGCTTCGTTTGAAAAGATTTTAAAATAAGGAGTGGGATTGGAAAAGTATGATTTATTCATTCCATGTAGAACGGTTTCAGTGAAACTGGAAATGGCATCGTCTGAAATGTTGAAAACATGACTGTAACTTATCATTGTCAGCCTTGTTAAAATGACATATACGCATTTGTTGCTGTCTTAATTATGATGATGTTTCGACAGATATCTTTACGGTTATCAGGTTGTGGTCAGAATTTTCAATTCCAGCGTCGACACGCGCTTCCATGGTATGCGGAATTGTTGTAAGACATAGATCCAGAATATGACTGCTTGTCGAATTTTGACATTCAAATGTGGAATCACTAACAATCTGCGTAAGGTCATGCGAAACAGCAAGCCACTCCGTCTGACGTCCGGCACAGTTCGTATTTTGGTGATTCAACCATTCTTTATGGTGGGCATTAAAGTCACCAACCATATAGTTAATTCGCAATAGGGAGTTTGATTACGAATTAGCTATTAATTAACTGGACACATAATGAATATTCAATTATGCCAATTCTTACATCTCTTAAACATCATAAACACGTTCTTTTCGTAGCATTTCCAAGAAGATTCTCAGAGTGACAGTGTGATTGCTTATACATATATCTAAAAACGAAACCTACTTAAGTAATTAGTCAAGATTCTCTCGAATTAGACCAAAGCTTTTACTGGTTATGTTCAATACTATCCCAGGTAGTTAAAATAGCTTCAAGGATCCCTGTGAAATTTGAAATATAAAGAGGTTAATAATTTTTATTGAACAATTTAATTTTTTAAAAATTAAATTGTCTTCGACTTTTATTAATATGAAGATTTTATTTTACCAAAATTTTAACAGATGCTACTGCAGTAATATTTTGAAAATATTTGAAGAAAATTCTATTGAATAAACACTATCATGGCCAAGTTAGATCCATCAAAAAGAAAAGATGGTTTGTAACTACCATTATATTTATAAGCGAAAGACGACTGGCATTTTTATAGAATAGGACAGACGTATTGGTAGCCGTTATAAACTCAGGTTTACTCTAAAATTGGATTATTATTACAATCAAAATTATAAAACAAGTAAAGATAACGAAAATCTTGTTTGTTTGTTTGTTTTTATCTCTACAATCTGTTTCGGAGCCCGAGCCACTTCCTACTTTTTCGCGGTTCGCTTATTTACGTCCTTACCTTACGCCATTACAGCCAAATCGTGGACGTACGGCTAAAGGTCCGACTAACGTGAAACCATCTGCACATTGCAAAGCTCCATGCCAATCTATAGTACTGACATGGAAGATGAGTTGCCCCATGAATTCTGCGCTCCAACCATTCATAGATGTGTCCTTGGGCATCGAACCCGAGACCCTCAAAGAGGAGGCATGCTCTTTCTCTGCCACGAGTGCAACATATGCTTACTAAGAGAAATACAAATTGTCGGTTATCAGGTAATCCAACTTTCCCTTAATAAGCTTAACAAACATGTTCTTAAAGTAAGTTTGTTTTGAAATAAACTATTATATTCTTGATCATACATAGATACTGCTATATGTGGAAAGAGACATCTTTTCAACTTTTTATTCTTGATTTTACTGACACATTCTGATGGAACTTTTTAACAAATTAGAATTTTAGTTTATATATTTGTATATAGAAAAGATCATAAGCAGTGTTGTGCGATTACGCGTATTTTGATATTGTCGACATGTTGGTGTCGACAATTAGAAGGCAATGTCGACAATTCTTAGACAATGTCGACAATACTTGAACAATGACGATGTTGATACCTAAAAAAATAATCCACAAAGTAGCATTTGTCCATGTCAAAAATTAATCTGAATATACTTATCTAATTCCACAGCTTATGACCTTCAGTCAATTAGTTTCAACACGTTTAATTTATTCGTTTATTTTAACTCTAACTTCTACACATTTGATTCTACACATTTGATACACATCTACTACACATTTGATTTATATAAATAAAACACTAATCTCAAGTCATAACATTATAATCACCTGTGATTGTAAAATGTTCCATATCAGCTGATTTCTTGTTTACCTCTTTGACATTTTTATTATTCATAAAACTTATTGTTAATTTAATTGATAACCAACCTTAATAACCGTAGCTAACTAAATATTTTTTATGTTAAAAACTTATTTTTAAGAATAAAAAAAATTATTATAAAGCGAACTGCGAAAGCATACAGTGATATACAGTGATCAGAATAAAACCTAAAATTAAAAACACAGTGATTATTTATTATTTACCTGGAACATTCTTTGGAAACGAAAGACACCGCTTCGACATATTTACGACCCTTGCTACTATTTTGGACACGAGAAAACACCGCTTCAACATATTTTTGACCACCGCTATACTTTTGATACGACGCAAAACCAACGATAAATTTGGACCTTTGCCTTAACTTTGGACACGAGAAGAAAAACGGATCATATAATTGGTGCTAGTTCTGGTTTGAACAATGCAGATTTACACAGTGCATTGAACGCTGCATCTGAGCCTCAATCAGTGAATTGGGCTGACAAGCACGGCGAATTAACCAGCTCCACAGAGTGACAACGGAGTTCAGTGCCAACTGTACAGACAACGTTTAATAAACAATTCCGAAGTATACCAAATATATGTTAGCTTATTATAATTATACAGATTATCGAAAATAATATTATTTTATTTAAAAGCAAAATTTTTACGAATTTTGAATAATGTCATAGAAAATTACAATAGAAAAGTAAGAAAATTCCCAATATAAAATAAATATATTTTATGCAATTTGTTGGTGTAACTTTTGTAATAGATTTTGTAATTAGCTATATCTGTCTACCTTTTTCTAACATTAATGTATTGTGTAAGTATGATCATAATTTTCGTGTGTACAAAAACAGTATAAAACTAAAACAAAAAAAATCGCGTTCTATAACTCAAAAAATATATATGTTTTCAAATGTCATTCATAAGACAATAAATAATTTCTACTTACTTCCCTCTAAACGCTTGCTAAGATCTATATTTTCAAATTTTTCTTTAATAAACGCAACAATCCAACGAAATTGTAGGCGATATATCGTCGCATAATATCGTCGAATACGATTTTATCGTATAATAAAACTAGACCGTAAAAAGTAAAAAATATACATATTTGTGTATCGGAAAACAATGTACCAACGATACAAATTATTTTTAGGAAAGAAATACGATTTTTGTTTTGTGTTGCAGCTGATTACTGAAATTGGTATTATTAACATAATTTACATTTAAATTATCACAATCTGAAAGTTCACCGAGGCTGGTACTATCATTTACCTTATTCACATCTAAGGGTGTTTTCCAAAAACCGACTTATTTGCTTATACCGACTTATTCAAATAAGTCTACTATCGAGGTGACTTATTTTCTATCTTTTTCTTTCAGCAGAATACTTATTTGATCATATAAATTTATTTAATCATGTAAACACGATTGTCAACTCGCATTAATAATAAATGCCAAACAAACAAACAAACTTGAATTAAATTTATTTATGAATTTGATTAAATTGCAATATAAAATGTTCTATAGTTAAATTCAAACATTTGTCTGGATATGAAAAGAAAACAGTACAACCTTTTATTCAATTAAAAAATAATTTGTGAAATTTGTTATCATTAATGGTTGTCAAAATAAGTCACCAAAATCAATTGGAACAGCTTGACTGACTTATTCAAGATGGCGTCAAATAAGTCTATAAGTTTGAAATAAGTCGGTGATTGGAAAACACTCTAATAATCGTATTTATTTATGAAATTTTGTGAGGTGTCGAGCAAGTTTTAAGTTCGATCGAATGCGCAGGAGCAGTTCTTTTGAAAAATTGACTGAATTTTGAACTCAAAACAGTAGCATAATTTTAGTTCTTAAAAATGACACTCATAATAAAAATTGGCGCTTTAAGCAAAAGATTCACTAAACTAAAGTTCATTCAAAGTGAAATCTAAACCAAAAACTCTCTTAAAACAATATTCAAAAATCAGTTGAAAATTACAGTAAAAATTTGTCTAGGGCACAATATTTTTTAATTAATAAAATCATTTTGATTTAAACACATGAGATATTGTATTTTGATCAGTCAATTAAGTTAAGATTTTATCTCAGCTTAAACTTAAATTATTTGATTTATACGCACGATGCTATAAAGAATCTATAGTTCATTTGGTTAATTATTATAATTCGTTTAACTAGTCGAACCACTACATTAGACATGTTGTATAATAAACACATTCAAATATATTAAAGCTAAATATCAAGCAAAGTACTGATAAAATGTATGGAAAACGAATTACATATTTAAATTACACAATTTATAATTTCGATAGCTTAAATCATTTAAACTAGCTTAAACCTTAAAATAAGATTTCAGATAAAGCAAATGTTAGAAGTCATCATTAAATAACTTTTTAAACGTTATTTTGAAAACTAATGAGAATTGCAAGCATGTTCGAGTAAAAATAGTAAGGATTGTTTTCGAAAGCTAAGACGCACCTTAATGAACACAACTGATACCCATATAAAACAATTTTAGTTTGTAGAATAAAATGGTAATTAAGGATTGTATAAAGTATCTCCGATGGTGATCCACTGTAAACGTGAAAAGCCCCAGAAACTTTGTTATTTTTAATTGATTGCTTTAAATTTTTTTTATTTGATTTTGTCACGTGAGAAATGACCAAATCAAACAACAAAAGTTTTTTTTATCAAAATGTGTCAAAGCGTGGCTAAACATCAAATATCGAGTGGTAATACCTGAAATCTTAAAATAATCAAACCATATAACCATAATCTAACCATTTAACTATTTTCATTATCTATAGTTATAATAAACTAACATATTATTCGGTATGGTACGCAATATTTTATCAATTGTCGACATTGTCTACGATTTGTCGACATTGTCGACACAACTTTTTTAATTGTCGACATACATTGTCGACACGTGTAGACAATGAATTGTCGAGGTCATGTAGACAATACGGCACAACACTGGACTCATAAGCGGTCCTAATCGCATCTCAATTAAAATATTACGAATCATTTTTACCTATTGGTGTACATTTTGGGTGGTGTCAACAACCCAACGATTACTTACTACACAATCGCTTTTTGTATCATCCGGTGCATGTTTATTTGTGGTCAACGGCGAGAATTGTACTCGAGACCGCGTTGTGATAAGAAATCTTCTTAACCATTGAACTACGACAGGCATCAATGGATAAACATAAACTTTATTATTAGTTGACTATGTTTTAGGTTATAAATATATGATCAATCTAGGGTTTTAAATTGTTGGAGTATCGAATTAATATATTTAATATTTCAAGCAGACTAAATCACTCATAATAGTTAAATCGATCATTTCGAAATTATTATTATTAAGATTGTTTCCTTCCCTACGTTTCTTTCTATGATTGTTTCTAGTCAACTCTTTTGTGTAAACTGAAGTAGTCTTTAGTGTCCTGCGCACCATTCAATTTGTTCGGACGGTCGGTAAAATTTGTTTGGAAGTTGTGTATACATGTTGGTTGACAAAAAATTTGTCGGACGTGTTGGATGGAATTTTCCAACCAACCAAGCAACTAGGTTGGATCTTGCGTATTGATTTTTTACCTTTTTGATATAAACGGCATTTTTGATATAATAATTTTAAAATGATAATAACATAAAATAACAAAATAAAAATTAATGTGAAAATCGGGTCAACCAAATTGAATCATAAGTACAATTTGAATCGTGTGTATGCAGTACCAATTTGGTTGAACCAACATACCAATTTGGTTGGATCAACCAAATTAGATCGTGTGTAGGGCTCTTTTCTCTGATTTGGTTATTGATATTAATTAGGTCCGAATAATGAAGGAATACTACTCATAGAATTATGTTTACTAAAAAGTCAGTGGCTAAAATACTGGAACACATCCAATGTAAACGAATTAAAATTACATTATTATAGCTTGTTGCATCTTGGTACCGTTTACATGTACAAGCTAAAAAACAACTTTATGTTTTACAAAACAATTCTCCAATTACATACATACACAACATAAATCATAAAAAGGATCCATTTATGGCTAAACAATAATTTCAATTTACAATAACCAAAATCATGAATTATGGTCCCAGTTATAGACGAGTAAACGCTTGCCCAAACATCCTTAAAACAATATCAAATGTTGATTTGGTGAGCTGTACAATTTCGATCGAAAATTAAAATGTATCAACAAACTGGAGAGTTCTATCGAAAAACAGAAGAACGAAGAGCTTTTGAAAAATGATATTATTTCTGTATAGTTTTTTTTTGTGTCGTTCCTATTCATAGACCGTAGCAATAATAACAACAAAAACTGCCATATAAATAACAAAAACTATTTTTTGCTATATATTTATAATATCCATTCCACTTAACACATATTCTTCATAATTGATTGTTCTACTTAGACATACCAATTCTATATATGCATGTATGTTCGTAAGAAAAACATAACATAAAAACTATTAAATTTGAAAATAATTCTACGAAGTAGTTGTAATAATGTTTATTACCATAAAAATATCTATGAGCTGTGTCCAAATCTATATATGGTATGTACATATATAGAGAACAAGTAGAAAAGACCAAACAAATTGAATTTTCATTTAACGATCGTTTATATGGAAAAGCTCAAATTGGTATAGTTTTTATTTCGAAGTACTCGAGATAAGTTTTTCGTTAGTTTGCCAAACGTAAACTACAGAAATAATGTTTGTGTATAGAAATGGAAGTAACCATATTTTTATATATACACAAACATATGTAAATACATATGTATGTACATGAATTTTCAATTTAAGAGTAATTTATGACTCTTTTTACGTGGTATTTTGAACTGTTACTCAGATGAATTGTTGTATTTTACATAAATACTCTTATATCGAGGTTGAAATTCGATCTAGTTGAAATATGTGTTAAAAAAGCGTTGATATGCATGCACATACGGTTTTTGTTATAACACTTCCCGCGGGATATTTGCAATATACACAAAGTACATATACGAGTATATTGAATTGCGAATAACATTGATAGTGATATACAACATATGGTTGTACATCATATTTTGATAATAGCTTTTATTCGCTACATGGTTATTTTTAGCTTTATTATGATTTTTTCATAAGTACAGCGACTATTATTTATTTATGATATCAACAACAAGTTTGTAATGCTTTTCAATATTAATAACATTAAACGAGTGACATTGACCAGCATATCAAAATATTACTTATTACTATGTATATGTGTTAAGGTTCAGCAATATACGTCACGACACAAGGTTTATTATAGAATAAACGCCATATTATAGAAGTCACCGAAGTAACTGCGGCGGAAACTTCATTTGAAAAATTGCAACAAATTGAACACAACGTAATACGAATCGATCGCAATTTCCAAGAAAGGTGAGTATGATGAAGAAACATATCGATATTGCTAAAACTCAAACAAGATTGTCCAAGAGTTTGGAAAAAATATACAAAATGAGTTAAATGCTCTGTAACCTAAGAAATTTCAGAGTGAAAAAGGTTAGAATACAAAAAAAAATTATTTTTAATTTTAGATTTGAAGTGATTTTAAACCTACTCAAAGATTATATCTATAGAGTGGCTAATACACAATGGTTTGGAGTATCACTTTAACGAACTATTTTAGGGCTCAATGCTCTCCCAATTCTTTCGCGGTTCGCTAATTTACGTCCTATCTTTACGCCATTATATAGCCAAATTGAGGAAGTATGGCTAAAGGTCCGATTTTACGCAGAACCATCTACACATTGCATAGCTCAATACCAGTCTATATAGTAATGAAATAAAAGAAGGGTTGGTTTATGAATTCTGCGCTCCACCGATCATATAATCACTGCACCTATCGGTCGATATTCTGTTAAATCATTTGGTCGATATTCTGTTAAATCTACTCTTTGGGGTATTTCCAGAACCACCGTTAAATTAATTAAGCGCTTAGGTTAAAAATTAATTTAAAAGGTAAAAGCAGAACGAAACGTTACAAGCAATACAAAAATTCCAAAATTAATTGACGCTGAATGATTGAGACAATTGTAGTAGGTGTTGCGAAGTCTCGTTATATTATTTTTATTACTAATAGCTTACCAAGTAATCTTTGCCTTGTATCTCCATTTTCGCACAGTCTTTATAATAATTTGACTGAGGGCTTCATTATTTCCCCAAATAGACGAGTTCGTGTCACGCTTCTGGATTCGTGGCATTTACACATGGTTCTTTGTTTGTGATGACAAATCTGGAAACAGTTTACATAACTAACACCCCAATTCCCATAGTCGTATCATGTAATTTTTCATGACTATAGTCACGTCACATCAATTTTCCTATTCTCTTAGTCGTTTGTTCCGTCTAAAGTCACTTCTTACGACAGATGTCGCGTAGTTTTTTCAAGTGACAAATTATTTTGAAGCGACAATATTTTATAAATATTTATAAATATTTTTTTTATAAATATGTTTTTTAAAAATATTTTTTAATATTGTTTTTTATATTTTTTAATGTTGTTAATCTTCCTAATAATAAAATAATGAATTGTAAACAATACGAGATGCTGATCGGTCTTATGAAAAATCCCGCAATATTATACGCTGTACACAAAACTAGCTAAAATACACACCAAATTAAATATCGATACCGGCTTTTGACAAAACAATTTGCAATGTTTTTGATTTTTGACAATTCTCGTTGTCAAGTTTAAGCAAATATTTCAGCAATTTTAGTGTTACAAGATGTATTTTTAGTTCCAGTCGTAACCACTGCAAGAATACTATTTTTGTTGCGATGTGACGTGACTCTAGTCACGTTGCCTCAAGTCACACGACTATAGGAATTGGGGTGTGTATAAGGGAAGAATTACGTCAGGTTGATAATTACTATCATCATATTCAGACTAAAACGCCCTTTTTGATTGTAAAAAAGATGAGCATTGTCTTCAGGTGGTTTTGCGATTTTATTATGGGCCTCATCTATGCACAACACCGGGTATTTTATATTTAAAATAAAGATAAAGCCTGGCTTCCGATTTCTCTTCCGCGGTCATCTGTAGGTTTATCCATTTTGGGTATAAAACTTCTTACTCTTTCTTTCTGTTTAATATTACAGAAACTTAATGTAACCATGTAAATAATGTAAATTACGAAAAAGTTCGTGTATTTTACAAAAATTTGTAAATTATTCTAATCTATTCTCTAATCTGTTTTGGGGCCTAAGTTACTCCCTACTTGTTCGCGGTTCGCTTATTTACGTCCTTAACTTTACGCCATTACAGCCAATTCGAGGACGTACGGCTATATAGGTTCGATTTTCCTAACCATCTGCACGTTGCATAGCTCCATGCCAGCCTATAGTGCTGGCATAGAAGATGGGTCGGCCCATGAATCTGCACTCCAACAGGGGATCATAGTTGTGCTCATTCACACCACAGAACGTAATTTCATGGTGAAAAATTATTTTTGCTCCAACTGCTGCAGCTTTAACCACTGCGCCACCTGGGCGGTGTTTTAGTATATTTATTATTTACTTTACAGTATGTAAAAAATGAGCGTGTACATTTTACATGTAAAAAGCTCTGTAAATTATATTTTGTAATTTACGCGCCCAACTGTGGTGTCAGTCTAACAAAGTGGTCATAATGACGATTATAACTTTCTTTTAACAAATAATATTGAAAGAGATTTATACATTTGTGTTTCGGACTCGGGTGACATCTCTGATTGAATAGAAGTACTAAACGCTTGTAATTGAAAACCAGCATGAATCGCAGTATACAGGCGAAATAATAAATAAATGGAAAATTAATAAAAGTTATAGTGGAAATCCAGCAAGTGGTTTTAATTATTCACAATCCAGTGATCGAACCGAGGATTGGTTTGAATCCCTACTAGGGGAAAACGCAACAATTGGTGATAGCGGTGGGATTGTGAATAAGGAGACATGAAGCTACTGGAGTTGAAAGTTTTGGAACTGAAGAACTAGCTGAACGCACGGAGTTTTTCTACAGAGGGTAGCAAAGCAGAATTACAAGAGAGGCTACAACAAGCTCTGCTGGAACAGAACATCGATCCAGACCAGTACGAATTTAATACTGGAGTACCTAATGCGGAGGATCCAATGGAAGGGGCAACAAATTTCGACACAACCATTGCCCCAGCAACAGTAAATAAACCTACCCCAGCACCAACAAATTTTGATATGGGGCAGTTAATGGCAGCGATGCATCAAATGATGACTGGTTTGGAAAATTTGAAAACCGGCCAAGAAAATTTGGAAACTGAAATGCAAAGCGAACAAAGGGAGGACCGCAACATGGTCTTAGATAGACTGGAACAACAAAAAAACATTCAACGGCATTTCATATCCGAAGTGAGAGAAAAGTTTCGTGAAATGTCCAATTCATTAAATGCCAAAGTGGATACAGTTAAATGTCAACTGGAGCAACAATTCGAAGCGGCTGATGAAAGATTTTTGAAACTTGAAAAAGAAATCATAGATATTAAAACTAATGGCGGTGCTTCTCAAATCTTGAAACCAGTCAGCGGAATTAAATTAAAACCTCCGACATTTGACGGAACAACGTCGTTCAACATTTTCAAATAACAATTTCAAACAACAAATAATTGGTGTAAGTAAGACCAGGTCGCAGCTCTTATAGTGGCGTTAAAAGGCGGGCCAGCAGATATGTTGCAAATCATTCCAGAAACTGAACGCGGGGACTATGATAGAGTCATGCAGGTCTTGGAAAGAAAATACAGTGCTGATCACAAGCGTGAGCTATACAGGATGGAGCTCAAAGGTCGTTATCAAAGAATTGGTGAAACGCTACAGGAGTTTGCAGCAGACATCGAGCGATTGGTACATCTAACACACTTTTATATGGCGCCCAAATACACGAAAAGAATTAAAATTGATGCGTTTACTGATGTCGCCGGATGTAGCTTAATGATTGAGAGAGTTTTTCATCCGCCGCGGTCTCGAGCTCGATTCCCACCGTTGACCAAAAACTAACATGCAACCGGATGACATAAAAACGAGTTCTACAATGTGCACCATCTACAATGTGCACCAATCGTTAAAATGGTTCATAAGGTCTCAGATGAGACGCGGTAAGGGCCGTTTACGCCCTCTAAACCATGGATTATTTTATTACTGATGATATTCGTGACGTAGAAACAAGACGAGCGGTTGTGTTAGCATCGAAAACAACATTTGAGGAGACCATCGCTTGTGCATTAACGATTGAGACTGTTAATAAGATGATAGTACCAGATGTTAAGACACGACGAGTCGGATTAGAACTAGAAAATTATAACTCAAGGAATTATAACAAATCAGGAAATGATTGGCTACCAATAAAGTTTCGGTCTAGAAAAGGTAGAATATGATGTTGGATATGTGACAAACCTGGTCATATTTCAAGGGATTGTTGGGAAATAAAACGTAAGCGGGCAATGATACCATCATCATTGTATTGGAGGAAAACGGAAGATTGCAACGGATCAGAAGAAAAGGTGCGTCCTGTAATATTGCAAACAATAAATGAGAAGGTCGATAAAGAAAGAAACCTAACATCTACAACAAAATCCGGCATGACAGCCATCCCCGTTCCACGGTTGACAAGAGGTAGTGATGGCTTCACATTAGATGGATAAATCAACGGAAGAGCCTGTAAAATAACACTAAATACAGGAGCAAAGCGGACAAATGTACGGGTTGATTTAATAGAAAATGAACTTGATTCAATTGAAAGATTAAAACTGCAAACAGCAACCGGCGAAAGTGCAGAAATCAAGGGAACGAAGAAAGTGGCCATACGAATTGGTAACAGGGACTTCTGTCATGAAGTTTTGGTGGCTGACATTGTCGATAAAGGGATTTTCGGACTGGACTTCATGAAGAAGAACAAATTCGTATTGGACATACGGCATGCTACATTAAACTGTGGAAAAATTAAGCTACAACTACAGTTAAATAACGGTGAGCCAATCGTACGAAGAATTATAGTGCGACATTCAACAAAAAGTCGTGAGACGATGGGAGTTGTGAAACTCAGTAAGGAAGAGCAGCCAGTACAAAGGATAAGACTACCAAGAAATAGAGTGAAATTTCGATATGAAACCCGAGGCTTGAGACCTAGCAAAGAGCAATCGGCCTGGCTTCACAACTTACAACACAAGCGAGGTTTATCACCAAAACTGCAACCTAGCCATACAAGGTGATTACAAAAATCAATGATGCAATCTATCGAATTCAGAAGGGCATCCGAGGAAAACCAAAGGTTGTACATTTGGAAAGGTTGGCTCTCTATAGAGGAAGGGAATTGGATCCTGTTCGGGACGAACAGGTTTGGATGGAGGGTAGTGTTACGGAAACGGGTGACATCTCTCATTGAATAGAAGTACTAAATGCTCGTAATTGTAAACCAGCATGAATCGCAGTATACAGGCAAAATAATAAATAAATGGAAAATTCTACTATGACCGAGAAGCGGGCAAAATGAGTATAAATTCCTCGAGCAGAAAGCGTAGACTTTCAGTTTGAATTAGAACAGCGACAGATTAAAATAGGGCAAAGGTGATAAATAGTGAAATAGTAAAATATTGAAAGTTGCCCGGCTTTAAGAAACCTTCTCAGAGATGTGGGGTTGCGTCACGATTATCACATCTGTAATGTTCCAGGCAGGAACAATTTGAACGAGAAATAGTTAGAAGCAAAAAAAATCCTTCCCAATGTTAGCGTACCCCTTCTTCCTTTATATACTTGTATTGTGGTTAATTGATACAGGGAAAATAATTATTGGTATAATGTATATATAAGTAAAGTGTAATGAGAAAGATGGTGATGGTGATGATGACGATTTGTTTCTATTTATTTTCGATATCCCCACCCACAATTGGATGGTGGTAGACGAATGCATAAAACTCTTCAGTCGATTGTCGTTCAGTCGTTACAGGTATTAATACCACAACCCCAGTATGGATGGAAAATGGCAAGTCAAATTCAATGAAACTAAATTTAAACATATAATATTACAATGCCCAAAATAACCAATTTTATGTTAAACTGATCCAATCATATATACCTCGACAAAAATCTGACATGGCTCAAACATATGGACACACGAAAGCAATTAGGATAAGAGCTAACAAATATATATTGACATATAGGCATGAATCAACTTTGTCGATTGATAATAAACTACTGCTCAATAGTCATTTGAGTTTTGATCAGCGTCTGATGCATCAATTATCCGGATACGTATCTCGAGAGTCGCGTTGCAATTCTTTAATCTTCTACAGTGCTAAATTTTGTTATAATTTTAAACAATATTTTTGATTTCTTGCTTTCGTGAACCTGGGTGGGTTACACAGATATATGTTATTTTTATTTTCGATGTTTTACCGAGGTTATAAGAAAACCGTTGTTTGTTTGTTGGATTCATAGCCAATCATTTCCTGGTTTGTTGTTATTCGACGAGTTATAATTTTCTGGTTGTAATTCGACTCGTCATATTTTTACCTCTGGTATTATCATCTTGTTAACAGTCTCGATTGTTAAAGCACAAGCGATATCTCCGCAAATGTTGTTTTCGATGCTAACACAACCGCTCGTCTTGTTTCTCAACCACGAATACAATCAGTGAACGCATCAATTTCAATTCTTTTTGTGTATTCGAGCGCCATTTTAAAGTGGGTGAGATGCATCAATCGCTCTTTGTCTGCTGCAAACTCCTGTAGTGTTTCACCGAATTGCTGAGAACGACATTTGAGCTCCATCCTATATAGTTCTCGCTTATGATCAGCACCATATTTTCGTTTCAAAGCAAACATGATTCTATCATAGTCCCCAAGTTCGGATTCTGGAACAATCTGCAACATATTTATCGCACCTCTTTTTAACGCCACAATGAGAGCTGCCAACTGGTCTTCCTTACACCAATTATTTCCTACTGTTGCCGTTTCAAATTGTAATTTGAAAATGTTGAACGACGTTGTTTCGTCGAATGTCGGAGGCTTTAATTTAATTCCGCTAATTGGTTTCAGGATTTGAGTAGCACCGTCATTAGTTTTAATGTCTATAATCTCTTTTTCAAGTTTCAAAAACCTTTCATCAGCCACTTCAAATCTTTACTCCATTTGACATTTTACTGTATCCACTTTGGCATCTAAGGAAATGGATATTTCGTGGAACATTTCACTCACTTCGGATATAAAATGCCGTTGAATATTTTCTTTTTCTTCCAACCGTTCCAACTAGCATAGTTTCTTGTCCGGTTTTCAAATATTTTGACCGATTTTTAAATTTTCTTGGCTGGTCAGCATTTCAGTTTCCAAGTTTTGTTGATTTTCCATGACTTGTTGTATCGCTGCCATTAATATTGATATGGATCAGTGATCCATATCAATATTTTTAGGTGCTGGAGTAGGTTTTTTTATTGTTTGTGGGGCAGTGGAGGATCCGGCATTTGTTGCCCCTTCTATTGGATCCTCCACATTAGAATCCTGCATTGCTACCCACTGTAGGGAAACCCCGTGCGTTCAGCTCGTTCTTTAGCTCCAACACTTTAAACTCCAGTAGCTTCATGTCTTATTAACAATCCCACCGCTGTCACTAATGGTTACGTTTTCCAAACCAATTCAAGGTTAGATGACTGGATTGTGAATAATTAAAACCACTTGCTTATTTTTCACTATAACTTTTATTAAATCACCACAATTTACTTTTACAGTACTTTTATTTCACTCTTACTTTCACTTTTTCACTATTTATCACCTTTTCCCGATTTTAATCTGTTGCTGTTCTAATTCAAACTGAAACTCAACGCTTTCTGCTCGCGTATTTATACTCATTTTGCCCGCTTCTCGGTCATAGTAGAATTTTCCATTTATTTATTATTTCGCCATTTATTTATTATTGTATACTGCGCTTCATGCTGGTTTTCAATTACGAGTATTTAGTACTTCTATACAATCAGAGATGTCGCACGCGTCCGTAACCGTTGTGTTACGTTTGCGAGTGACATCTCTGATTGAATAGAATAACTAAATTTTGCAATTGGAAATCAGCATTAATCGAGCAAAATGAGTATAAATTCGCGAACCGAATGCGTAAAGTTTCAGTTTTAATTGGAACAAAGATAGATTAAAATCGTGAAAAATGATAAAAAGTGAAATTTTATTATTCACAATTCAGTGATCGAATCCCTACTAGGGGAAAACGTTACAGCTGTAAGAACATTAACCTGAAACGAATTAAATAAAAAATAATTTTTATTTACGACCTATTTGTGATGCCGGCAAAAATTTCTAAACATCATCGTCCGCTGTCTTAGATCGGGGCATGATCAGTAGATACTGGCAATTATAAATTTTTTTAAATAGAGAACTATGCCGCCGAAGGATATTTTTAGTATGGTGGCAGCGGCCATTGACTTGAATATACGACGTGAAGTTACAGTAGAGTCTCGATTATCCGATGTGGTCGAGACCGAAGACTATTAGGATCAGCGGATTTTCGGATAATCCGGAAATACTCTGTATGGACTGTAAAATGCTCTTGCATTTTATGGTGGTTTCAATATACATGATATTTTGAATTTAAATTATTATTTCAATGTTTTATTCATTCATATTTCACTAAACATATACATATGTGTAAATAACAAAATAATTAAAAAATAAATAAATAATAAATAACTAAAATTAGAAATTGCATTCTGAAATAGTGTTGACATTAATTTACTTAAAAAAGCTGGTAATTGTTTTTTGCTTCAAGGAATTGGTTCTTTTTTTAGATGCAATATTGCACCATCGTCTAGTTAAAAGAATATCAGAAGCATTCGCTTCATCTTGTTGCTCTATGTACTCTAATGCCTTATTTAGTGCATAAAATCCTTCATTATGACTGATTTTTGCTTCTTTAAATTTCTCCTCTTCTTCTTCTTCTTCAATTTCCATCAAAGTGGTTTTTTCTTTGACACAGTTCATAATTTCGGTATCCCTAAGATCTGGCTCATTATTTTCAATTGTCAACCAATCTTTAAACTCTGGTTCTGTTATGGCTTCGCATCCGGGAACATTTTTTACAAGCGTAAATAAGTTTTTATCTTCTGGTGCCGTAATAGTGTGTTCACTATTTTCACGTGCATTTACCTAAAGAAGTTTAATCTATGATTTTTGTAGAGTGGTTTAAAATGGTTTTTTAAAATTGAATCCCTTGCACTGGCAATCCAGTAGATGACTTCTTTCAAATCAATTTTCTTTAAATCACTAATGAAAAAAGTTTCGGCCAATAATTCATTGCTTATAATTTTTTCTAAAAGCTTACTCTTATATTCTTCTTTAATGATTCCAAAACGTCTTGATCCATCGGCTGACAGATTGATGTTACGTTTGGTGAAAAAAATATGGTTTTTATGTCCCCACTACAGAGCTCCTGGATATTCAAATGGCACGGAGCATTATCGATTACCAGTAAAGCTTTTCTAGGTAAATTGGAATATGTTAAAAATCGTTTCACAGCTGGTACATACTCCTTTACTCCTTGAACAACTCAGAGGTCATCCAAGAACTTGTTTGGTTTTTGTAGTAAACGGGAAATGCATTAGGATTCATCTGCCCTAGGTTTCGCTGATTTTCCAATCTGATTTACCAATGCACATTAATCTTATCTTATGAATTCCCGATGCATTAATTTTCGACCTTTATGATTTCTTTTAATTTCACCTGAAAATCTGCCAGCCCATTCTCATCAGCTGATAACATTTCACCGGATATTTTTAAATTTCTAACACTGTAACGTTTTTTCCATCAATCTAACCAACCCACGCTGGCGGTAAAATCATCATTTTCGTGAGCTTGTAATTTATGAAATGCTAGAGCGTTTGCTTGCGCAATTGGACCTGACAAAGGTATTCCCTTGTCTCGCTGTTGGCAAAACCAAATATTTAACGCCTCTGATACTTCATGATGGTAACTATCTTCCATGGTTTTTCTAGCTTGATGAGAATGTTCAGAAGATGTAGCAGCTTTCGTTCTACACCATGCCTCTATCTTATCCCTTTTCCGTTTCCAATAAGCAACTGTAGCCTGACCTACTCCATGTTCTACCGCAATTTGTTTAATCGATGAACCACTATCTAATTTTTTAACGCTTGTATTTCTTTTTCAAAGAAACAACGATTTTTTTGCGTTTTAAATTATCCATTTTAAAATAAACTTCGTAAAAAAATTAGTTTAATTTCAGTAAATTTTATTTTGTACACACATTTTTAATTAATAAATATTCATACCTAAAATATGTTAAAATTATGTAAAATACATACATATGTAATTTATTTTACATTATTTTTGGACATTTGTAGCACACGGAACAAAATACATCAATAAACTGATAGAATTGATTTGTATTACTACAAAAAATCACTTTAGTTTTTTAAATGGGAGTCCCCTATTTGATTCAGTTTCGAAAATGAAAAAATAAACAAAAGTAGAAAGATTCATCTTTCTATCGGTAGTGAAAAATATTTTTTTTTAAATATTTCAACCTAGAAAAAAGTGTTAAAAAGATTGAAACAGTATATAAGATAAATGTTAACAAAATTAATATTAAAAATCGATAAAAAATCAAAAACATAAACGCAAAAAAATGAAAAATAGAAAGTGTTTTTTATCAATCAAACAAACTTAAAATGCGCCGCAAATTGGAAAAACGAAAAATATATACTGTATTCCAATTGGAGAAGTCGGCATGCAGTGGAATAGCAATATTTTGTTTCTAGGTTAAATTGCAAAAAAAAAAATAAAATAAAAGAAATGGGAAAGATCACAAAAAGATGAGAAATGCAGATGACATTAGATGAAAGGGAAACGGTGATCGCCACTTTAAAAGATAAGTATTGATTTATTGTGAGTGCAAGTGACAATTCCTGTAAACGAGGTCGAAAAGTAGATGTATATACACTTGGTGAATGTGTAAATGAACGTGGACTTTAATTGAGATTGAAACCAATGTTGGGTGCTTCTTGGTTTTGAATTATGACTCGGAGTCCGTGTACTGGCTGGATTTATGTAGGGTTGATCGTTTTGACAAACAATTTGTTTTTATAAATGTAGATAAAGAAGTATTGTAGTTATTATTTGTTGCTTTTGCTATTATACGGTAGATGGTTTCTATTTTGGCGTATAGTTGATGTTTATTTAAATTATAAGAAAACGTTAAAAGTGAAATACATATGTATAAATATATGTACTGTATGTGTGTAGGTGAGTAGTTGTATATGTATGTGTGTAAATAGATGTGTAAATATGTGTATGCATGTGTACGTGTATATGATTATACTATATATGTGTATGTGTGTAAATGTATAAGGAAGTGTAAGTATGTAAGTATATTTGTATGTATGTATGTGTTGGTATATATGTTTATGTATGTATGTGTATGTAGGTCCATATGTATGCATGTTTGTATGTGTATGTATGTATGTTTATGTATGTGTGTATGTGTATGTATGTGTGTATATGTGTATGTATGTATGTGTGTGTATGTATATATGTATATGTACATGTGTGAGTATATGTGTAGGTATGTGTTTGTGTATGTATGTGTATATATATGTATGTATATATGTATGTATATATGTTTGTATATGTGTATGTGTGTATGTATGTATGTATGTGTATATGTATGTATATATGTTTGTCAATATAAATATAGGATAACTTATTAAGGTAATAATTCTTATGTAACATATGTTTAGTAGATTACATACGGAACTGTTCAATTGTCACACGTTTTGCTGCATGGTACTATCGTGTATAATTTTTATTAGAATGTAAAGTTTAATCTCGATTGGTTAAAAGGTTTTTATTGGTGAAAGAATTAGTTTATTTGTTAAGATTAGGAAATGGAAGGCACAGCCAGAATATTACAGGTTGGAAAACAAAATTGAGGTTTAAGTTTAGAAAAGTAGTAAAGCCCTCTTGGAAAAAAAAAATTATATATATTGTTACAGATTCCAATGCCACAAATTAATAAACTAATTTCAGTATTGTACATAAATATGCTAACTCTAAGAAAATGATTGCAGATCGGTGTTCTTAAACTATGATATCATATTACATAATAATATTAATTGTTACAGATTTTTGAGTCAAAAAATAATAAATTCAGAGTTGTGTATTTATGTTTTAATTAAGTTAGATGTGCGGACTGGAGTTTAAATAAATAATAAAATTAATCAATTAGTTAAGTTACATTTCTGAGCGAGTAACTAATAAATTTCAGAATTTGGTATAATTGTTACAATTTTAATCAAAATAGAACAGATATATGTTGCAGACGGGAAACGTGGATTGGCGTAATTGGCTAATAACAGTAATTTAGTTACGATTTGCCAGGCATCTGTGCCAAGTTGTTCTCTCTTTACTAACATAACTTACTATCTTTTGGTAACATCGTATAATGGTTGGCTGGTACTTCACTGACCATACCATATTTATTAAATAAATTATTTTAGATTCCTGAGTCACTAGTTAGTACATATTCTTTCAGAGTTTTTGTACTTATGTTTTAATAAGGTAAGGTGTGTGGACTAGATTAAAAATAATAAAATTAATGAAGTAACAGCTTCCTGACTAACTAATAAATTTATGTTAGAATTTTGTTTAATTCTAATCAAAATACATCAGAGCAGATTGGTGTTGCAGACTGAAGAATGCTGATTGGCGATTGCAGATTAGTAGTTTATAATTGTGATTGTCCGCTAACAGTAGTTTAGTAACGATTTGCTTGTGTCTGTAACCGGGTCGTTTTTCCTTACTAACATACCTTCCAATCCTTACCTATAGTTTTATGTAAACGGCTGTAGGAATAGGCCTGGCGTTATCCGGGAATCTTGCCTAGCGCTTGGTCCTACAGTCCTATCAATCAATCAATCAATCAATGTGAAAATGATATAGATTTTCCTAACAAATTATATTATTTTACTTATTATGTAACAGGAAAATGGTTCTGCTGAAGATTGTCGCCCTAGTTTATTTTGATTCTCCGATGAGCATGTTACAGACTTATGTTAATATTATCGTAATGGATGGCTTAAACTATCATACCATATTAATTAAATTGTTTCAGATACCTGAGCCACAAGTTAACAATTTTTCTTTCAGAGTTCTGTACTTATGTTTGAATTAGGTTAGTTGTGTGGATGGGAGTTGAAATAAATAACATTAATTAATTAAGTTACAGATTCCTGAGCGACTAATAAATTTATTTTAGGATTTTAATTTTAATCTAGTTTTAATTTTATTCAAAACACAGCAGAGCAGATAGGTGTTGCGGACTGGAGAATGCTGATTGGCGATTGCAGCTAGTAGATTAGAACTGTGATTGTCTTGTGATTGTCTGCTAATAGTAATTTAGTACCGACTGTCATGGTGTCTGTAACCGGGTTGCTCTTTCCTAACTAATATACCTTCCTATCCTTACCTATTGTTTTATGTAAACGGCTGTAGGAATAGGCCCGGCGTTATCCGGGAATCTTGCCTAGTGCTTGGTCCTACAGTCCTATCAATCAATCAATGAATCAATCAAAATATGTTCGGATAAAGCGGAGTTCGGATAATCGAGACTCTACTGTATTTATGATTTATCTGTAACAAGATATGACAATTTCGTATACACATACCTTTATCACTTAATGCAAGAAAACACCACAAAATGACCACCCCGATCCAGACCAGTTAGTATCAAGAAATTGTTATTTCGTTAATTACACGGAAAAAAATATTTTGATTAATATCATTATTGTAGTTTGGTAACTAGATTTTTGTGATGCTCATTAAATTTTTACTGATTTTAACTTCTTTTTGAGTGATATTGATTAAATGAATTTATGAATTTTTATTGACTATCGATATTCATAAAAAACGTTTTCTGAAATTCATTATATAAATTTTTGAAAAGGTCCGTACGTCAGGAAAAATTAGTGCATATCAGTAAAATATGGATTGATTTTCATAGTAATTCTGTAAACATCAAAAACTTTTGGTAATAGAATATTTATCAAATATTTTCAACCTAACTGTCATTTAAGACGCTTTTCTTATTATTTCGGTCGTTTTTTATTTATTAAGTTTAACAATTTTCAATTTAAAGTGGTTTTGCATATCAGAAGTGTTCCTGCACATATTGAAATAAGTATTTTGATACAATATATAATTATATGTGGGTAAGTATGAAATAAAATATGTCGTGTCATTTAATACGCTCTATTATGTTACAGATTTCAAAAACTGATTATTTATCGAATATATAGATATAGAATATGGAATACCTGAAAAAAATAGTACCGAAGTGATTGATACAGAATCATCAAACTTTGTCGAACAGAAATTATATAAATATAGAGTTTGACCGATAATGTAATAAATTAAGATAAAAGGTCTCGTTGAAAATAAATCAACAACTATGTATTTTATTATAAATCTAAACATATATATATATACATATATATACATATATATATATATATATATATATATATATATATATATATATATATATATATATATATATATATATATATATATATATATATATATATATATATATATATATATATATATATATATATATATATATATATATATATATATATATATATATATATATATATATATATATTACATGTTATTCACCATTTGTTTTTATTGGCCATAATAAAAGAGATTTTCATCAAAATAAATGCTGATTTTTACTTATTTTTCAATGAAATTCATTAAAGATTTAATGCTCGTAGTTAATAATTTGTTTTATGACGTCACAAATATTCAATATGAATATTTAGTGAATATCATTTGTAAGTTTTGTACTATTCACTACAGAAAAAATTCACTAAAGCGGTTTAATTTTAATCACCATTGGATCGACTGGAGCAGTTTTTAATGATTATTATACTGTTTTTTGGTGATTCTCAGCCTAAATTTTTTTTCCGTGTAGGTGCGGCTGATACAATCGGTTTTGAGAACACTACTCATTTGAACGCTTTTCATGTTTGAAAATATCAAAAATAAAAGCATAATTCCACCAAGACTTGCAAACTTAGAAAATCAATTGTTTCTAAAAAAGGAAAACAAGTTTAGAACATACAAATTATAACTTTGCAAACAACTTTTCCGAGGAAAACTTGTTTTTTGCTGCAACCAGAGAAGTAGTTTTTAAAAATAATAATATTAATAATCTACATGTTCTATGTGTATGTTCTCGTAGGTACTATTAAATACTAGATAGTTCGTTCTAAATAAAAATAATAAAAGTTGTGAAAAATAATAGACATCATTGTTTGCAACTTTGTGCTACGCTGCTTGTCTGTGAGATGAAAACAACGAAATAAAATTTGCGAAGGAAAATTCAACTTTTAAACTTTTATGTAATATATTCTGACTTCCGCTTTTCTTTTATTTCTTAAATATTATTGTTATCATTTATATTTTTATAAGATGTATACTTGTAGGTTGTTTTTTTTTACTTTTTCACCTATTACCGTTATTACAATAATTTTTGTTTCTGTTATTATTATTTTATATATTTATGCGACTGGAACAGTTGTGACTGTTGTATTTATGATAAAATGTCTAGAATATTTTTATTAGAACAATAAAATTTTGCGCTTATACTTTTATATGTGTACGTATGTGGTATGTGTTTATATAGATAGTAATGTCAATTTTCAATTTGAATTTACTCAAGAAGAAAATAAAGTTTTTAATCGGAAAAACTTAACAATGGCGGGGGAATTTGTTTATGTTTTTATCGTTTTATTCGCAATTTTAACACGAAATGTCTTAATACGTTTTATATCGCCGTCCAAGTGTTGGGTTTTATCGAAAATGGAAGTTATTTTATATTTTAGACATTTGTTTGAAGATTTTTGTTAGATAGCTTTTTGAACAGGTGATGTCAAAAATAGAGTTTCCAATATCGAGTACTTGGGTATTTTCGACGAGTACTCGACAAAAAACGAATGGTCAAAAAAAATTAAACCTAACTGTTCTTCAACGATGTTAAGATTTACAAAAAGAGAATCATTACAAGAAATAATCGCAAAATGTGGAGCTATAGATCAGTTTTCCTTTAACTCGATAAGAAAATCTGAAGCTATCAGAGGATACGTAAGTAGTCGCTAGTATGTTATGCCGAAAAGTAATATGTCTAAAAGAACATGCAGTTTTTAGATGAAAGCGTTCTGAAATAAAGCAGCTTAAATTCGTGTCAATTGAACTAAAGTAAGAAATTTAGTGTAACCGTTGATGAATGGACTGATGTTTTGATGCGATGATTCCTAAATGTTACGGTTCATTCTACTGCTGAATCGTTCGTCTAGGGGCTGGTGAACATAACGAATAGCTGTACTTCATAAAAAACTGAGGAACTGGTTAGACAACCTTAGTTGAATATGGTCTTAATCTAGACAATGATATCTTGGCATCTACTCATGATGCTGCTAGTGCGGTGGTAAAATATGGCAGGCTAATAAATAGTGAAAAAGTTAATTGTGTTACAACCACGCAATTCATTAAGCTTTTCTTAAGGTTACGTATAAAAATTCTAACGCCACCACCATCAATACGCAAGATGAAGAATATGAGGATGAGGACGCAGATGAGGATAAATTCAGTGACTCCAGCAATTATAATGAACTTTGCGACGACAACAATTTAATTATAGGTTATATATTTAATTATATGTACACTTTCAACATCGACAAAACATAATAAAATCTTTGGATGAAAAAATCTTTGGAAGAAAAATCATTAAGTTTTTTAAAAAATCATCGATTCGAACGGAAGTTTTAAATAACGAAGTAACCTTAAAAGAGAGAAAATTATTAACACTTATACTTGACTGCAGAACTCGGTGGAATAAACTAGCTACATCTATCAAGCGTTTCCTGAAATTACACACAAACGATAACTCTACTTTAGATAAACTCGGTGTTGAAGAAGTTCCCGAAGGTAATATTGAGACTCTAACGAAAGTTGCTGACGTTCTTGAGCCGTTTAAGTCTCTGGAATTGTTTTTTGCCATAACTATAGAAATTTATCAACGCCAAAACGTAGAAATTGTATCAATCTTACAGGGAGCTTTAGAAAATATTACTCGAGTACTGGTTCAGTCGAATATTTTGGAAACCCTTGTTAAAAAAAACGTTCTCTACACTGTAAAAACTGATCAAAATAACGGGCAGTTTCAATTTGATAATTAAAGAAAAACGACTTTTTTAATAGAAGTCAATAAATATTTATTTCATTGTAAAGAGGTAGGTATGCCATTAACATTTGAAAAAGATATAAGTCAAATGGCACCATGGCTATGCTTACAACACCATCTCCTTTTCATGGAATTTTTCATGACCAATTCGCACATTTGCCACAATATCTCCTCGATAACTTTACGAGTTCCATCTTTAAGGTCTTGTATCGGTTGTAGAACATTAGCATGGACAGAAGTATAAAGATGTTAAATTTTAAGATCTTGGTGGCCAAGTGATCGAGGTGAGAAACAACACGATCAGAAAATCTTTCTTGCAAAATTGTGATTGCTTCGTTGCTTATGTGTGGCACGGATACATACATCTTCCAATACCCAGCTCAACAGTTGCACCAGCCTCATTTTCGGTCCAATCACACCGCAATCCAGAAACCGCACCAAAAAGTGACAGTTTAACAATGGAGAGGCTTTCTAACAATAATTCTTGGATTTTCTGAGCTCCAAATGCGACAATTTTGCTTATTTACGTAGCCTCCGAGGTTAAATTTGACCTCATTACTGAAGATGATTTTCGATGAAAATCCGGATGAGTTTGATGCATTTGAGGAACCCAATCGGCGAAGGTATGAACGACCTGAGCTTTTGTGTTAACTGATCTTTTAAAGCTGTCTAAACCTAAGTTTTTATGCAGAATACGGTGTAATGTCGTTTGTGGAATGTACAATTCCAAAGATCGATGAGTATTTGATAAACCTGAGGTTTCTTCAACTCTACGGGCTACAGCAATTCTTGATTGACGCACACGGTTTCGATTCTTCAGTTTATATTTTCAACTATAATTATTGTGTGTGCAAATAAGTTAGATCCAGTGAGCTTTTCTTTTATGTTTTTGCTCCTTATTCATTTCTTTTGCTTTTGAAAAGTGGCAACACTGGC
This sequence comes from Tipula lateralis, assembly GCA_963932295.1. Taxonomy (NCBI): domain Eukaryota; kingdom Metazoa; phylum Arthropoda; class Insecta; order Diptera; family Tipulidae; genus Tipula; species Tipula lateralis. Next base: position 59,011,440 of record OZ010737.1, read on the forward strand.
TGTCAACCTTATCTGTCAAATAAAAAACATCATTTCACATTTGAAAAAAAATTGATTATCGCGTGTGCTTAGTTTATCATATTTTTGAGTCATTTCTAGCAACTTTATTTCATAACTACACAACTTTTTAAATTTTGGTTGTCAGAAACTGATTCTCTGACTGTACAAATGGGAAGAGTTACACCCAGACTGCCTTGTGGTAAGGGTTAAACACCTTATTAATATCATGGTGTAGTGTTTGATCTATGCCAACGGTATATCACGTCTCGACATCGTGGAAGAGACTACGAGGGAAGATCAGTACAAACGAGTCAGGACGAATGATTTCCTTGCGACGAGGAATCAAAACCATAAAGCCAAGAGTGTTACTGCTTTCAAGGCTGATAAGAATGTGAGCCTACCTGAGTTGAACTTCAACACCTCTAAGTAAAAATTGATAGAAACTCTTATCGGAGTGTGGCATGAGAGATCATACTCCGCCACCTGGATGCCGCTATAGCAGACAAGGATTTTATGAGCATATTTGAAAAATTATAGACACTTTTAGGTAAATGTTGTTTTTATGTAATATGTTGTTTTTATACATATTTTCAATTAAAATTATTTAGAAGACCTAAGACAAATATTTTATGTCAAAATTCATTTCAACTTGCAAATTATAGACAACGAGTACTGGGCTTAATAATTTGGCAACCTACTGTATATCTGGAAATAAGATTTTGCACTTAGTTAAGTATACATATTCGGGAATTGAGGAACACAACTGTTAGAAATGATATGTCTGTACCGTTAATCACTGACTGTAACCTACATACCAACCATCATCGTAATTGAAGACGTAGGACCAATTAAGCTTCCGGGCCAAAAAACTCTTTAAACAGTAATTCTTCGGTTTCTTCAAAGCTGATTAAAATTTTTATTGGAAATCAATATCAATTTCAATTTGTGCTTGCACTTCATGCACAAGTTGAATTTATATTGACCAAGATAATTAGATAAAATCGTCCATAAGGTGGAAGACCACATTTCCAGTTGCTTAGAACGACGACTTACGATTGATTTTAGTCTTTCTCAATGCCACGCTGTACAGCATCGCTTGTTCGGTATGTACTGTTCGATAAATTTGACGAATAGAACCATTAGCAACTATTAAATGTCAGCTATCAAATTGATTGTGCAACAAAACGTTGCCAACTTAAATATATTAAGATATAAATAACACCTTTTATATGCCTTTGAGAAGACATCGGTTTATAACTGAATTGATTTTCAATCAACTTCAGACAACTCTGATTGTCTTCAAATATTGTTGTTGGCATGTTCAATTTTTCACCAAAATCGGTTAATATCCGTCTAATCCAAATTGCTTCCTTACATTCTTCTGATAAGGAGACAAACTCAGCGTCAGTTGATGAAAGCGACACGCATGTTTGTTTTTTGCATGACCAGCTTACTGCACCTCCAAACACAAAAAATATGTATACGCTATTTGATTTTCTTTCGCTATTTTGATTCAGCTCAATTCACATCGGCATATCCATGAAATAATTCGTTATTATTATTGTTCAGCTCTTATGTTAATTTTGAAGTCCCCTTTAAATATTTAAGAGAACACGCTTTAGCTCCATCCTGTCGTTTTGTGTAGGTTTACTTGTACGTTGTGCCAATATTGAGACGCTTGCTGAAATATCAGACCGCGAGTTTACTAAAATATATAGCAAACATCCTATAAGCTTCTGGTAGCTATCATTTTTCAGTAAAACCACTGATAGACTCTCATAGCTATCATAATTAACATCAAGTGGAATTTTTGATATTTTCGCATCAGAAAGTCCAAAATCAGCAACCACTTTATTTATATAACAACCAATTTGGCTTAATTGGAATAGATAGTGCTTAATATCACCCAAATCTGTGATATTGAGTTTCGACTTTAAAACTTCTTCGCGTATTTCAACTAATGTTCATTTTTACCGGCTACAATTAGGTCGTCAACATATACTAAACATAGCATATCTTTCCGGTTTGATTTAATATGTGCAAGCACGGATCATTTTTACTCTACAAATTTCGCATCTACTAATGTTTGATGTAGTGATTCGTTCCAAACCCTTGCGGATTGCTTTAAGCCTTACAGACTTCTTTTCAGAAAACACACGTGGTCTTTCTTTGTCAATCACAAAGCCTGGTGGCTACCTCATAAATATTTTCTCTCGAAGTTCCCCGTTTAGGAAAGCCGTTTTGACATCAAAATGTAACACGTTCATTCCATATTTCGCTGGTATTGAAAGCAAAATCTTAATTGTCGTTTGCTTTACCACAGGTGCAAATGTGTGATCATAATCGCGGCCGAATTGCTGCAAGAATCCCTGTGCGACCAGTCTCGCTTTGTATCTGCTAATTCCTCCATTTGAGTGAGAGAATTTGAAAACTCATCTACAACCAATAGGCTTTCTATTTGGTGGTAACGCGGTACAAGTTCCCAAGTATTGTTCTCTTTTAGAGATTTAATTTCGTCTTTCATTGTATCGACCCACTTTTGTTTTTCAGAACACTCAACAGCTTGTCTATACGTTTTCGGCTCATATTTCTCCTCCTCAACATTGTTGATCTCTTCAATAAGCCTTTTCGGTGAAATATTTTTATTTATAAGATTCGAGCTGCGAATTGTGTGTGCTTCAGTGTCCACCTCGAGTTGATTTTCGACGTTCCTACTTGGTTCTTCCTCATCAATAGAATTATCGGCACCATTGAAATATAATTCGCTGTGATCATTACTCACATTTATCTCTTTATTGAAACTAATATTTTCTCTTTCATTTTGGGTTGTTTCTACTATGTTTTCTTCATTTTTCTCGTCAAAATTCCAGTTACTGAATTTTTCGACAAATTTCACATCACGACTGATAACTACCTTTGCCATTATAGCATCTGAATGCTTTCGACTCCTCGTCGTACCCAACTAAAATGGTTCTAAAAGCCTTCGAATCTAACTTGCGCCTCTTTTCATCTGGCACATACACATAACAACCTGTACCAAATTTCTTGCAATGTGAAATACTTGGTTTTTTATTATACCAACTTTCAAATGGTGTCTTATCATAACCTTTTCCTGTTAAACGGTTCTGAATATAATTGGCCATGGTAACCGCTTCACCCCAAAATTTCTTTTCTAGCTCAGCATCGATGAGCATACATCTAGACATCTCAACTAGAATGCGATTTTTTTCTCTCTGCTACGCTGTTTTGTTGTGGCGTAAATGGCACCGTTCTTTGACACTGAATTCTGTCTTTCGCCAGGAATTTCAAAATATCTTGGTTGATGTACTTGCCACCTCGATCTGTTCGAAGTACCTCTTCTTTGCGGCCAAACATATTTTGCGTCATTGCGATATATTCTGTAAATTTTCCTACTACTTCATTTTTATTTTTTAGAAGATAGATCAAAGTGTTTCTTGAGTGATCATCTATAAATGTCAAAATATATCGCTTCCCAGATGGCGTTTGTGTCTGCATTGGTTTGCAAACGTCTGAATGAACCAGATCTAAAACAGCTTTTGCGCAATTTTCCGTTTTTGATGGAAATTTTATTCGCGTCATATTTCCTTTAAGAGATATTTGACATAAATTCTTACAACAATCACTGCCACATGCCGTAAGTTTAATATTTTTGAACAATCCAGAGGAGCCCAATTATTTCACCACTTTAATATCACGATGTCCGAATAATCTATGCCAATAATGTGCACGTTTTTTCTTATGTTCATCAACGAAATATACTCGTTCAACTTCCTTCAGAATATACAGATTATCACACATCTCACCGATTGCTTCCTGCCGTGTTCCAAAACTAATTTTACAGCGTTGATCCGAGGTAAATGAAACAACAAAACCTTTGGCAGTTAACCTTCGAACAGAAAGCAAGTTTCCACTTATTGATGGAACCCATAATACATCTTGAATTTTCACTTTATTTTTTCACCTATTCGGTTAATAACCTCAATTGAAATCGATCCTTTTCCGTAGACATTTCCTTGCTGTACATCAGCAACGGGAATTTGTTTACGATAATTCGAATCAAACTCGGTAAAGTTATTCTTGTTTGAAGTAAGGTGGCAGGTTGCAACGGAATCGATTATCCAGCCATTTTGCAATTTTGAGGTTAGAAATAAAAATTCTGTAGAACCATTCTCAAGTAAATTCACTTGTTCTTTTTCGGTGACCTTTACTGATGTCTATTTGTTCTTCACCCATTCTTTAAATTTTTCGCATTTTCGTCTCATATGTCTCTCCTTATGGCAAAAAAACAGCCATTCCATTACTGACATTTCTATCTTTTCGTCGCTTATGTTCCTTAATAAGCTTTGTTTGCACGATAGCGGGTGTCAATTCGCCTTCAGATCGCGATTCCAATGTAGTTACTAATGTTTCATAACTATCCGGTAAACTTCGCAACATGATTCGAACCATGCTGTCAGCTGTACCTTTTTCATGATATTTTTTCAAAGAATTCCAAGTCTGCCTTGCTGTTTTTGACTCCCGAATGTGGATCAATTGATCATCCTCCACGTTGAGTCCGATTAACGAATAAGCTACCGAATCTTTCTTATTCCAATCATTCAAACGATTCGGTGCATCTGTTGACGTACACTCCCATACATTTCCAAACAAAGTAATTCGAATTATTCAAAACTTTGCAATCGCATATTTATTGTCCATCGTCATCTTCACGTAAAACACAAACAACTTCCAGAAAATTTTAGTTTACACTTGTTCTAGGCCCATAACCTGAAAAAAATCCTTTTGCACGTTTTATTAATATTTAATTATATTGACTAGACTGCAGACGAGAACAGAACGAAACGGAATGAATAAAGTTGTAACTAAATGAACTAATAAATTCAACAATAATTACTCAGCTACCAAAAGTTATGCTAAATACGAGTTATACAGTTTTTATTGTCCTGTATCAAGGAATAAGTTAAGCCAAAGTTGAAAGAGCAAGCTCACACTGTTACATTATATCAGCAGGTAATTTATGTTGCACTATATTCTTAAATGAACTTAATCATTTAATGAATCTAATTTATAAAATACGTACATGATCTCATTACTCCCTATAATATTCAAATTAATAATAAAACTAAAGCAATCTAGATAACATTATCTACATATATGAATAGAATATTTCCAGCTCCAATTTAATTTTATTTATTTATTTTTATTTATAATCAAATAAAAAAATCAGTTTTCTTTGAATAAATAAATATATGTAAATACTAAAAAACGAAATAAACTGAAAACAGAACAAATTTAAAATTCTAAACTCAACACTTTCCAACCTATTTCCTTATTACTATTCAAGAAGAAAAAATATTTTTTTGTGCTTCAACTTTTTATTATAAATTCATCAAAAATCACAAAAAAATATAAGCAAACGAAGAACAACAAAAACAATAGGGAAAACTAATCTTTGATCAAAAAATGTATATAAACCTTTTTTTTTCACGATACAGTCGCTCAATAAACTGTAGCGGTGAGACACAGTAAACTATGTCTAGCGTCATGACAATTTTACTACCGGTTTCCGAATAGTTGCTTAATCGTTAGTAAGCTCGGATCATAGAAATCGACTCATCAAAATAACTTCGAGTTAAGAACCATAAGTCGAAGTACAATATACTGATCCACTATATAATGTAGTTTTGATTTTCCCTATATTTTTTTTATTTAGAAAATCGATTTTGTTTTCAACAAGAAAATTTAAATCAATTTTGCATGACTACAAGAAGTAAATAATTTTCCTTATTCAATTTCATCGTTTCCAGCTCTTTTTGGTTCTTGTGTTATTTGACAGATATGCTTAACCACAAGACGGAGCTTAAATATATATTTTTACTTCGTTTTCAATATACAAAGACGTAACTATACGTATTGAAATAGAAGTCACACACAGTTCCGTGTCCTAAAAAATTAAGCAACTGATCATTTAACAATCAAATAAAAATAACAGTGACAAGGTCTTTCCGTTCGAAACGGTTGGATATTGTGCTTTGAAAAATCATGACAAATGATTTTATTTTTCATGTTTTTAACACTTTCGTGATACAACTATAAAAGCACATTAACTAGACGTACATACATAAATGGTATAAATGTAAGATACCTTTTTTTTGTGCTTCCCATATTTCGACACGACTAAGACGATAAAACAAAAACAATTCAAGGAGAAACTATATACTGGAAAATATGCATTTGATAGATTTTCATTTTGTTTTTGTTCTTACGAAAAAGCTTGAATTTATTTTCCATTTTATATTTTGTTTTTATGTGCTTCAGATTAAACCATAACGTGGAAAATTATATATTGCATTTCCATTATACTGTGGTTGTGTGCAGTATAGTCTTGGTTCGAGTAACTGTTTATAAACGGGATCAATAATTTATCAAAACTTTCAAATGCAAAATATTTTCAGACTATATGTGTCAGATTCCATGACATTTTTTCTTGAGATTGTTCTAAAAGAGGTTGTGTGGGAGGTGAAGTAAAACAAGATTTTAGTGTAAATTTGCATAAACCAATAAAAGGAATTTCAACATATATGGTGTAATCTGGTAGCAGTTTATATATTTTGTATAAGATGTTTAAACTTATCGGCTCTTTATAGTTTAAGGTTCTTCTGTTATCAGCAACTATGGAACATATGTCCAAAGAGTTTATAGATACACACTAATACGTATTTTGGATCTTTCTTTTACTTAAGTAAAAACACTTGAGGGAATTAAATCGGAAATCATTATTCCAATCCATACAACAATGGTGACTGTATACTTATAAAGGTAACTATATACATCCAGTAACAAGACCTGAAAAAATGGTTGTTCTTGAAATAGATTTTTTTGAATCATATGACTATTCTGATTGCTCACATATATAATTGGTGCTAGTTTACAATGGTCTAACGTATTCAAATGTTTGCGCAGGCTTGTTTGTTGATTCAACAAAAACTCATTGTAACTCTGATGTTAGTTTTGGAGACTTTTCTAACAAGTAATTTGCCTACTACCTTGAAAACGGGACGGTGAGAGTAACTCGTTAAACCCCAATAATGGTATTCCATAGGGATCCGTTTTAGGTCCTTTTCACGAAACTATCACTCGGACTGTTTTAATATAGACCTAGTTAATTTATTTAAGTGCCTTGGACACAACTTATAGTTAAAAACCCATGTTTCAAGCCCAAATTTATATCTCAACTCTATTTCAGCTCTTTTGATATTTTTGCCTAACTTCTATTTGTTTTTATGATACACTATGCTATGGTACCGGGTTATACGTGTTGATGTAATTCATATTTAACCTCTTTGAAGCGCATTTTTCCTTATTGAGAAAAGCACTGAAGATAACCTTCCTGTCTTTATTCAAATTTTACAACATTTTGCTGGACCAGCATTTATATATTTTTAAGGTTCCTAGCGTATTTTACAAGTAGTGTGGTAAAATTAGTTTAAGACCTGAGTATATTGTCACTTTTGATTGAATTTAAGATTCTATAAAGTAATGGATGTATATGCGGGTAGAATGGTTTATTAGTTGACAGATTGTCAAATACCTCTCATCACTAATCGTGAAAATTACTCATGCATTCTAATCTGGTTATAATTCGGTGACCGAAACAATTGTGAGCAAGATTACATTTTTAGATGGTATGTAAGATAACTGAAAAAATTAACAATCCACATTAACAACTAACAATTAAGATAATTATGATATCTCTCTTTTGTGCAATCATAGGTTTTGTATTGTGATTGTAATGCTATTGTAATTGCTTTTCAGATATAAGCATCGCATCAATATACCGTACTCAAAGCTCCTAAATATACAAGCCGAAATGATCGAAAATGACCTTAAAAAGTTTATTCCCTTTATGTACTAGCACATTAAAAAGTTGTGACGTCATTTCAAAAGAACTAAACCACCCTACACTTCAACAATATAACTGCTCTACAATTAGAAACACACTAAAGCCGACTTCATGCGTGCGTTCCTTTCTTCCTTCCGTCCAAATTTTTTTAAATAATTTCATTGGTTGAAAATTAAATAGTTTAATTTTATCTTTTGCTCGGAATGAATATGGCGAGATAGTATGATATTTAAATGAAATAGACAAAAATAAAATGCTATCAAATGTAATGTCAAACATTTTATGATGGTATATCGAGGGAAGAACAACATTTATAAAAAAATAATTTTATAAATTTATATAATAAATTGGTTATTAAAATAATTAAATTTATTTTAACATTATTTTATCATTATTAAGAAGTTATGATTAATTATAATAAATTTATATCTGCTCCAATATCCATAAATATAAAATTAAAATATTTAACACAGATATCACAAATAATCACATTGATAATTTTTAAAATTTAAAAAAAACACAAAACGAAAATTTTTTAGTTATCACTAATCACCAAACATAATCGAGAATTTTTTATGAAAAATGGCAACCATCACGAATAATGACAATGACTTAAATTATTAACCTATAGATGCTCGTAAAATCATTCTGTATTTTTTCCATCAACCATGATATCGCAAAAAAAAATATTCGGAACGAAGAAAGGAAGGAACGTAAGTATGAAGTCGACTTGATATAGCAAAAAAAAAATAGTCGGAACGAAGGAAGAAAGAACGCAAGCACGAAGTCGATTTAAGCTCGATGCATAACATCGGGAACAATACTAAACTATTATGAATAAAATAATTATTTAAACGACATGCTATAAATTATAAAATCCAATTCATTCATAACGAATTTTTATTTTAAATAATTCCCTTAAAAATTCAACTCGTTTAAATTAAAATATTCACACAACTTTTCTGTTTGCTGCTATCTCGAATATACTTAATAACACCGAGGTTCAAATATACATTCAACACGGAATTTTCTTTCTTTTTACCAAATGCACCGATTTGATCGTACGGTACATGCATACAATAGTTTTCATTCAAATATTCATATTATTAATTTTATAAAACAAATTTGAACTATTTTATATTTGTCAATATTTACATATATGTATGCTTAAAAACAACGATCTTTTCAAAAACACCGATATGCGCAAAAACATCAATCTATTCAAAAACACCGATTTTCTCAAAACACCGATATGCTCAAAAATACCGATCTATTCAAAAACACAGATTTACTGAAAACACCGATATGCTTAAAAACATCGATTTACTCAAAACTACCGAAAGCTCAAAAGTACCAATCAATTCAAAAGCAACAAAAAACTCAAAAGCACCGATCTACTTAAAAACACAAATTTACTCAAAACACCGAAATGCTTAAAAACACCGATGTATTCAAAAACACCGATATGTGCAAAAACATCAATCTATTCAAAAACACCGATTTACTCAAAACACCGATATGCTCAAAAATACCGATCTTTCAAAAACATAGATTTACTCAAAACACCGAAATGCTTTAAAACACCGATTTACTTAAAACTACCGAAATACTTAAAAATACCGATCTATTCAAAAACAACAATTTACTCAAAACCACCGATCTACTCAAAAACACAGATTTATTCAAAAACACCGAAATGCTTAAACTCAACTATCTACTCAAAAACACCCATTTATTTAAAAAAAAAGATATGCTCAGAAACACCGATCTATTCAAAAACACCGATTTACTCAAAACACCGATATACTCAAAAACACCGATCTATTCAAAAACACCGACTGATTCAAAACACCGAAATGCTCAGAAACACCGATTTACTCAAAACACCGAAACACTAAAAAAACACCGATTAAGGTTACCAAACATATACATACATATTCCTACTCGCATTCAACTATATAATCTACCTACATTTATTTATATTTGGTTCTTTTTCAGTAATATGTATAAGGAAAAGAAATTTATAGTTTATAGCTATCATTATATTCTTTTCACATTATTAATTTTGTTTTATTGTTCGATATAGTTAGTTCTTTTAGCAAATGTAAAAAATATGAGTCGGAGTGTAAAAAAATTGTTAATCAAATATATTTAGAAAATGAGAAAAAACATATACAGATACATGTTTTGATGTAGAATAATAAGTAAATGTGGTATTTTTTAATATAATAATTTGAAAAGTGTTCATTTAATAGTCCGGAAATTTTGAGTATTTGGTTAATAATATTCGGTTAAAGTAGATTCGAACATCACTATCAACCAATAAAATAATTCAAATTTTATAAACTCCTCCCATTTCTTTCATATTCGAGTTGAGAAAAACTTTACTTTGGACAAAAGGTATCGCAGAGTCACAAACATAAAAATAAAAAAACACAAATAATGAGCTCAATATAGACATTTTTAACGAAATTCAAAATTTGAAAAAGACATTTTCAAGTGTCAAAAACTAAATAAAACTAAAAAATATAAAATAAACAAAAGAAACACAACGAATAAAATAATTTCGTTTTATAAAAAAATACCCGAAAACATTAAAAATAAAAACGATAACAAAATAAAAGAAAATAGAGAATTAAAAAAATAAAAACACGAGAGAAATAAAATAAAAATTTAAAAACACGATAAATAACAAAAATATAATAAATAGCTGGTTTTAAAAGAACTGAGTGCAAATTGAAATTAGAATGAAAAAATTGGCAAGTTACTTGTTAAATATAATAGATTAATTTTCGAGCAAAATCCACCAGTGGCTAATTTCAACTTGATACTATGGTATTTTTCCCGATGTTATGCATCGAGCTTTAACACTACCAAAGAGAATAAATATAAAGAGAAACATCTTATATGAACCGCGGTTGCATATAAATTAAAATAAAATATTTCTCAATTATTTGGTGATGGCAAACAAAATAGGATAAGCATATATTTTTTATTTCGTTTTCACTTTCGAACGACAGCAACAACCTTCCAATGGGCGTGTGCTGAGAGAAAACCTCTTTTGTGCAAAGGAAGAGTGCTAACAAGATTGGTTGAGGGAGAACACACAGTTATAAAAGGACCATCAACACACAGCCACGATCCCTCAGCACATGAAAAATCTATTTCCGAAGCCAATATAAATGTTAAAGTGGCAGCGAGAACAACATTATTCAAGCCTTCACAAATTATTCGTAATAGTGTTATTGAGTGTTGCACAAAACACGCGGACAGCATTACAAATAATGAAATTCCAGAAGAGCTTAAGTATCTTGAGGGGGAACAGTTTGTTTTGAGTGTGAAGGATTTTGAAAATAAGTCAATAATTTTACTAGCAAGATCTTCCAGTCTAAAACTGTTGGCAGAAGCAGAATGTTGGCTAATGGACGGAACATGAAGTGGTTCCAGTGTTCATGCGTCAATTGTTCACTATTCATGGCAAAATTGGAGATGAGATTGTTCGTTTGGTGTTCGGAATCATGAGTGGAAAAAGTGAAGCAGCTTATTTCGATTTTTTTTTAAGTATGCACATGGGCCTGCAATTGGGGAATCCATCTAAATCCAAAAATGGTCATATCCGACTTCGAGAAAGCCAGTGTGAAAGCGATGAAACAATTCTTTCCAGGAACATCATATAAAGGTTGTTTGTTCCATTTCGGGCAAATAATCTGGAGAAAGGTGCAAGCAGAGGGGTGCGCTGTGAAATATGGAAACGCCGAGGATTTCAGCCTGCAAATCAGGATGCTAAAAAGTATAGCATTTTTTCCAGCGGAAGATATTATTGTGTATTACCAGGAGCTCAAAAAAATATTCGATCCTGATGCTCGGCGGATCAGCAGATGGTTCGAAAAAAATTATTTAACCGGAAGTTAAAATCAAAACCACAATACTATCCCAATTTCTGGTCTGTATGGGATAATACAACCAAGAACTTACAAAGAACACACAACTCGTTAGAAGGATGGCACGGAAGACTAAAGGTGGTAGTCGGCAAGGCTCTCATCGGAGTTTACAAACTAATCTCGGAAATGGGTAAAAAACTCATAATGAATAAAACCCGAATTGAGCAGCTGAAAGCGGGAGCATCATACCCGAAAAAACGAAAACTGGCAATTAGAAATAAAAAAATTTTGAACATCATAAACCAACGTGATAATTTAGGCAAGCTGGAATACCTCAAAAATATTTCGTATAATGTCCACCTTTGCAAGTGAATGTCTGTCACAGATATAAGTATATATATATATAACTTTTTTATTAATATTTTTTTTTTAGTATTGGAACAATATGGAATATCGCTTTTTTACTTCATTGAATTAATAAATGTTCTTTTCAGAACAACTAAACAAATATTTAAAAAAAAAAAAAAAATTGTATAAGCAAAAAAATACTAAATGTAGAAAACCAGGCTTTTCCTTTTTTATGTTGCAAAACCAGAATTTTGAAACTAGGATTTCGAAAACCAGGCTTTTGAAAACCAGGCAATTGAAAACCAGGATTTTAAAAAACCAGGCTTTTGAAAAACCAAACTTTTAATACAACCAGGCTTTTGTACACCAAGCTTATGGGTGGAACCCACATAAATGTCTTTAAACTTCATAATTTTTCCTCTAGTTAATACAACCTCTCTTCGCAAAGCATCAAAATAAAATGAAAAATATCTCACACATACTCACACATAACTCGAATTTTTGATGATGATTTGAGTTTTTACGTGTAAACGACAAAGTGCGCAGTGAGGTTGTGTAGTGATGGATGTACGTAAACAGGCTCATTATGTACATTGATGCTTCTTCCACTGTGTTGGACGATTCTGAATTGAGTTTCGCTTGTTGAAGTTCCTTTGCATTAGGTGACCTAGAAGTAATTCGGCTGTGGTGTTTGTTTTTGTAATGTTCCATGGAAGAATTATGTTTTGTTTATCCTCCATATTTACCAATTTTGTGCTCTTGTGTTTCAACAAATTGTTCAGCTCTTCCATTCGATATAATTCGTTGACTTCGTTGATGTCGGAAAACATTAAATAGTAATACGAGATACTTCTTCCATTAGGTTCTCATAAAAATGGATGAGGTCTGTGATGCTATTATCAATTATTAGGTAGTATAACTCGATGGGCAAGTATAGTTTAGGTTTAAAAATGTGTTGTGTCCAACTGCCGTAAAATCAAATTTCGGTTTTGTCAGGGAGCTTGTATGGTATTGATATATGTCGAAGTCATTGATCTTTAGTGTCCACTAATGTATGCATTACGATGTAATGGAAATTTCGTTTTTCGGGCGAAAATGCTGAGTATAGGAATTTCCGTTTGATAACCAATGTAAATGTTCTTTCGTAGAAGTATATGTAAATGTTCATTCTTTTGATGGTGTTGGCGTTTGAACTTTGAAGAATTATTTTAAATTCAGGCAATGTGCTGTGATGTTCAATATTTTTATTTCTATATAAAAATGATCTTTCAGAATTTTTCTTCTCGTGCAAATAATTTTTTCATAAATGTTTTTGAATCAGTTATCCTTGTCTTAATCATTGTTCGTTAGAATAAATCACAATAAACAAAATAGATGCATCTGTTTAACCAAATCTCATATTATTATATCCAAATTAAGTGGAACGTTTACAAAGTCGTTACGATAATTAAGATTCGAAAACGTTTGAACGAACAGTTTTGATATGAACTGAATAGAAATGTATGTGAAGCTAAAGGAACAGTCGTGCACGTTTAACATTGAGTTGGTATATTAAGATACTTTGTCTTATTCTATAATTCTATTGCAGTCGATACTCTTTCATATATGTGATAAGGCTGTCAAACACACAGGTTTTCTAACTTCGACTGTACTTAATCGAGAGTTTATTTTTATTTTGGCACTAACCACTGTGTTATGTTTTAACATTTGATTTGTTTATAGCCCTATAGATTAATTCGCCTCCTTAAGAGTAATCTCTCTATACTGTGGTGGTAAATATTTACAATACATGGGTGCCCAACCCACAGGGTTCCAATCGACAGAATGAAAAATAAAAATTGTCTAAAATATATTAAATATAGTTTCGTCATTGAAATTGATACTTGGGATGACTGATTATAACCAATACAAGATTGTTCCAAGAATTTAAAATATTTTTACTTTGGCATTGATTTAATACGATAAACATAGTTCTCGATTGATATATCCACAGCAACGCAAATACTTACACATTGGAAACGTAATGACGTTACTCACCCTATCAACGAGGGCAGCCATATATTAATGTCAATTTGTTTTCTTAGAAATAAAATATTTTCTATATACTCATATATACTTGATACTGTGTATTTCTAAGTAAACACTTTGAACATTTTCCTAACAAATAATCACAGTGCTTTTTCATAAATACACATACATATATACATACATTTATTTATACATATGTTATTTCACATAAAAGTTAACACTTTCAGTTGTATAACATGCTTACATAAAATATCTTATCTAAATATACAATAACAACTACAACAACAACAAAAAACAACTCTTGATACACACACTCGTGTACACACATAGCCATATCAATAATCAAATTTTTCATGTTCAGTTTTGTTCCCGTTCCAATCATCCAAATGTTAAAGTTCCATGTTAAGCTCAGTGTTGTACATTATATACGAGTTTGTATGGATGTGTATAGGCATATTATGATTGAAAAGGATTATTGAATATATCTAGAATAACCAGATCATCTTTTATTTTCCAATTTTTATCTTTTAATCTTATTTTTTTTTTTTTGTATTATTCAATTTTTTTTTCTATTTTATTAGTGTTGGGATTATATTTTAGAGAAAATAATATTTACTATTCAAAGATTTTGTTCACGAGATTTTCTAATTTTTTTCTTCTGATGCCTTATCTGTCGATGTATGTGTACATGTATAGCAGTGAAAAACCAGCAAGAGGGAAAAAGTTTTGAATAACTGAAAAATGGATATGAGGAAAAAAAGGATTTATATTTTTTCATTTCAAAAATTTAATAAGCTTTTTCAAAGCTTTTTTTTTCTATATGTAGCGGCTTTAGTTTGCTCTATTTTGTGGATGACAAAATGATGGAAAAGGTTTTGATATTTGTGTTGAATTTTTTTCCCTAAAAATTTTTTTTCTATTTTATTTTAATGACGTAAATAGTGACTGAAAAAGGGATTGATTTTCGTTAAGGCCCTCTAAACTTTGCCATTTGTAGATAATACTAATTCAAAATTTGTGGTGATGGTAGATTTTCTTTGTTAAGTATTTTCGATGCTGATTTATTTAAAATTTAGCTACACGTGGCATAAATGGTATTGGAACATAAGTGATATGATAGGAGAAGTACAAGACAACTAGTTACGGTGTTCCTAGGTTTTTTGCCATTATCGTGAAGTATATTCAACATTACGCGTTATGTCCAATATTCAAGAATGGTGATCGCTTGAAATTCGAGAATTATCGCGGTATAGATTTCTTTTGCACAGCATACAAGTAACTGGCAAACATTATCTTGGGAAGAATTACTCCCCTGGTAGAGGAAATTATTGGTGACTACCTATGAGGATTCCGTCCAAATCGGTCAGTCACTGATTAAGTTTCGTCTCTGCGAATCGTCTCGTGATGTACACCAGGTATTCTTAGATTTCAAGCAAGTCTATGACTCGATCAATCGAGAGAGACACACCATAGTCTCTCTCGATTGATCGAGTGCTTGAATATTTAGGAATACCAAAAAATATATATACATCTGGCTATCGAGAACAGATGATATCTGTGTGATTGTATTAAATGGCAACGGAGTGAAAGAGATATCCATTAGAACAGTGTTCAGCTTCCTTTTGTCTCAAAATCAATGAGTCCAATACCAAATATCTCAACTCTGATTTTCGAGACCAAGGCGCAATTAATTTCAGTAGTAGTAACCGTACGTTTGAAGTAGTGATGAGATTCAAGTATCGTAGATCTCATATTACTTACGATAATAGTGTGAGAGATTATATCAAGGTTCACCTTATCGCTGGCAATCGGGCTGTATATCCTCTACGTCCACTTCTGAAATCAAAATAACTTGTAAATACACGGATATGCTGAAATTGTAAAGAGTGTTGATCAGACCCGTTGCCATGTATTGATGTGAAAGTTGTACGTTGACGGATGAGTATGAAAGATGGCTTCTAACATTCGAGAGAAGAATCATGCGTGTGAAATATGGCCCAAAACGCGACGTTGATGGCACATACTGAGTTCTGTTCAATCACGAGATCAGGAACTTAATGTGAATTCCTGACATCGTGCATGAAATTAAAGGAAAGAATCATACAGTGATCTTTGGAGGAAGGTCGGTTGGCCTTTCGGTAGGCGTAGATGTCTCTGTGGGCAAAAATTGCAGTGATCTGGCATCTTCTAAGTGTGTGCAACAATAGGAAGAGCTTGTTCGACCCATCGTAATATGTAAAAACCGGTAAAAAAACAATATTCTCAGCAGTTAAAATCTGGAGCTTTTTAAATTATATTCTTTGGGTCATCTCAACTGTTGCTGTATTTTTTGATCTTATGTCCCTATTTACATCCTAGAACCATCTTCGCGAGGGTTGCAATACTTTAAATAACCGATTCATTCGTGTTTGACTGTTTGTTTAAATTTGGGAACTTTTAAAATTCAGTTTCATGCACACAATCTATAATTAGAAGAATAGATTATTGTCACATCATTTGGGTCTTGTTCTAAATGATCGCCATCATATAGTAAATTATTCAAACGATTTAAGATATTTACTACTTTATATAAAAATAATTGAACTATTGTACAGAAACAAAAGAATCGTTTGATCATGATTACCATCCAGTAAGTAGTCATTCTTCCAGTTCACCACTGTGATCCAAAAATCCTTATTCAATTATTATTATTGGTACCACATTTTATTTATTTATTACGTTAGGCTTCCTTAACAGTCTTCATGCAATTAGAGTTCATCAATCTTCAAGTTGGCGTCTTTCGTTTGATAACCTTTCGTTTGATGTTACGACCTCCCCCCAAGAGTGAAATACTACGCTTCTCATTTTTTCTATGAAGAACATTATCAGTTGAACTAGAGGCTGAACTTCCATACTTTGACCGTTCCCCATAAATAGTATTGGAACATAAGTGTTAGAACTCACCACCATACCAGGTCTGGTTGGCTGTTTAAATAGCAAAATAATCAATTTGTCAAATTTTTGGTTACGGTCATACTATTTTAAATATCCGGGAGTAGGTGCCAAATAACATTTAAGATTATCTGAATCTATATAGACAGAAAGGTAACTCTGCTCGTTACTCTCTCAAACACCTAGTAACTACTGTAAAATAATTCCGTCTTCGTCTATAAAATTTAATTTAATTGAAAATTTATGACGTAATCATGATGTCTTGCACTGTTACAATAAAATTGTACTCAACATCAGATTCTTGTTCGAACAAAAGAGTTTTTTTCTCGTCCGATTCGCCCATTATGAAATCCTCTCCCATGTGTACAATTTCAGTCCTGAAATCTATTTGTTCTTTGAATGAAGCCCAAAATATTCAGTTTCTTTAAGGTTGTCAGTTGATCCTCAAACAGAAATCGTGATCCAAGGCAGTACAGTCTATAGGCAGAATAAAAATCCTTGAAACTTCATCTATCATAATTCAAGAAGGAGTGGGATCTTTGCTGATTTATTCCAAAATATTGGGATTGGCGACCAAAGATGAGATTATCATTTCTCTTCGAGTGCAAACCACCAAAGTTGAAGTCACTATCTCTCTTAAAAGATAATAATGTCATTCCTAAAGCGGGATCAGGTCCCACAAAAGGGAAAGCAGCATCCAGACGGACCAATACATTTCATTTAATATTCATTTGACTGAGTATCTAGTGAAATCGTACTGTCAATATCCGTCTATCAACCCAGTTTTGATGAAATAGTATCGAAGTCAACCGTCTCTACAATACACCACTTTTGCATAAAATGGTACTTTCAAAATTGCAGCAATTTACGGCTAAAGCACAGTAGCATACCTACCAAGGGAGGTAAATAATATCATCACAGAAGTTAGCATTTTCAGCCAGATTACGGTTTCAGCCAGATTACACTATACTGATCCATCAATAAATATCTTTATTTCATCACCGGAAAGGTATGATGGGTAGTTGTAATCCCATTTGTGCTTTTCGGTAAAAATTACACGAAATCATATTTCGAAAACGATCTTCGATACCATAGTTCCCGAGGGCACGTGGGCAATTATGTGTCGGCCTACCACCCTCCATATTTGATAAGGCCATGAAGGGTTAAATTAATGGTAGGCGAGTGACTGTTTGTACTGCACATCTTTCTGATCTAAAGAAGCAGGAGCAGGCCAAGTAAAGTTCTGCACTGGTGCCAAACAAACAAGAAGTCGGTTTACAGTTTTACCTTCCACTCCACTCAATGTTCCAGCACGTCTAGAAACGTATAGCCAGTATACGCGTTTAGGTTTCAGGCCCCATGATTAACCAAATGTAACATTTCCAGTAAATCCTACATGCTTTATTGCATTTCTCTTCTATATGTGTTCGCCAGGTTATCTTCCTATCTAACAAAAATAAGGTCATACCGGACCCGACGGAATTCCTGTAATAAAGGAATTTGCCAGAGACTTGGCTCAAAATTAACTTACTGTTCTCCTTTCTGGAATAGTGATAAAACTGACCCCCGAAACTACCAGCTAATATCAAATGTGTCAGTCGTCGCTAAAGTTTTTGAGAAATGCATTAACCAACAACTGGTGAATTATCTTGAGATTAATAAAATAATTTCAGATAAACAATATGGCTTCCACGAAAGACGCTATACAACCGTTGTCTTGACAGATATTGTAAATAAATAAAATATCGTCCTTAAGCACCACGGAGAAGCTTTTGCAATCGCTTTCGATATATCCAAGGCTTTTGACCAGGTTTGTCATGAAAATCTCAGTTGTAAACTTGTGGCATACGGCTTGGATTCGATTAGCATCAAGTGGATAAAAAGCTTTCTCAAAGACCAAAAGATCAACGTTGTGCCGAATGAGAGATCATCAACTACAAATTTCCCAAATACCGGAGTTCCTGAGGGATCAGTTTTGTCAACAACTTGTTCGATAGCACTGTGGTCCACCACAGTTTTGCCGATGATGCAACATTGCACTCTTCTATTTCATTCAAGGTCGAGCCTGCTCCTTCAGAGTTAAACCGTAATCGGCTGGAAGTTGTCACTTCGCTTAATTCCGTTTTTAGTACAAAATCAGGTCAAATTAAACGAGAAAAAACACAAATATGCACGTTCTTGTGTAAAAGAAGTCACAACTCAATTTGTCTGCTTGGTGTTCAGATTAGTAACAATTTAAAATGGAATCAACATTAAAGCATTGTCCAAATCTGCTTCACATAAACTCGGTTTCCTCAAAAGATGTAGACGATTTTTTGCCAAACTCTGCGTGTTTTATACACCCCATTAAAGATTAATTTAAAAAAAGAGATCTCCAGATACTTGACTTCTGAAAATAGTGGGATGGTGTGAGCCTGAAAGCTTCCCAAAGTCATGCGTCTTGTAAAAGAATAAAATCAGTTTTCCTAGATTTGACTGATATAAATAAATAAATACATATATTTATCCTGAAAGTTGTCGGCATAATTGTTCGAGCGTAATCTGGCGTCTAACAGCAGAGGTTAAAAGAAATAGAAATGTCCAAACTTTGACATAGGACTCTAACTGCACGTTACTGTCTTTTTAAACAGATGTTCGTTTGCCGATCCCTGATAAATCAATATTCTTGAAATCTTATATTCAGAAACATAAATTGTACGTCTCACTTTAACCAATATAACCGACACATTTTTTTTCTAATTTATTAATACTCAAATATAAAATTGATTACACAAATTATATAATTCATTTGCCTACAAAACTATATAGATTTTGGTAAATTTATATATTTTATCTATGTATATATACAAAATAGCCACAAACATATAAATGTACAACCATTATTCCACCTGTGTCATAGGTAAATATTCCGTACTATTGTGTGCGGTAAACTAAAGAACGAAAGACGATCATTACAAACCATAAAACTCATTTATTAAATCTAAACAACAATAAAATAATAAAATAAAATTTTTATGTTGTATCAAACAAGCAAAAAAAAAAAAGAAATACAATTATTGTATAGCAAACCCCATAATTCATAGAACATATCCTGCATCCTTCTAATCAAAAAAACTAACAAACATAAAACTTTTAGAGAAAAACAAATCAAAAATTCAAAATTACATTTTCTCATAGAATTTTTATATTCCGTACAGAACAATATAATTTTTATTATCATAATATCAAAATAGAATTAAAAGTGCTCGAACACAAAAAAGCTCTGTGTACACATGTACGAAGGAAAAATTAAAGCTTTTGTTGAATATGAAGGCTAAAACTACTAAAACAAGTAATTCTAATGAAATGCATCCTGCTCCGTCTTTCGAAAAATTGTGAATACCGAATGATAGTAATTTTTCACTTTTCTCGACTGCATATACTCGTATACATACGTACGAGTACATAACACTCGTACAAGTAGATGCTATATATACATACAAACACATCTATAGCCAGTTTTATGGCAGTTGGGTGTAGAATAGACAAAAAAAAATATTTCGTTTTGTCCTATGTGCTTTTACTCGTACTCCCCTACATACCCTCCCAACATACCATACATACACACATGTACATACATTTGAACATTTTAATTTTTTCGGATCGGTTGCCAAAAGTGAAAACACAACAAAAAGTGTTTTTCGACATTTCAATTTTTCTTGTTGTTCTACTTGGGGTTTTTGTGTTTGTTATACTCGTATGTAAGGATGGATGTAGGTCAACGGTTGAAAATTCTCAATTTACAAGGTATTTTTGTTGACCAGAAGAGTTGAGAAATTATTGATTGGTTTAATGATTTCATTTCACTCGTTCAAATATTTATGTACGAGTATTTATGTGAGATTTCAATACCTGATTCTTATTTATGTCGGTTTTGTTTAATCTTTAATTTCTTCATTTCGATAATCTTGTTTACCCAAATTTTGTGTAACTTTTACTATTTAGTTTGAACAAGGGCGTTGGAATTGTTTACCAGATTATCATGTTCAATAGAAAATTTTAATGACAGATTTAAGAGCTCAGTTTACTAAATCTTCCTCAAATTTTTGTTTTTGATTATTTTGACAGTATCGGCTCTTCACTAAAGTACCGCCAATCAAAAGTTCACACCGCAAAGTCTTCAGTTTTAAAATATTTTATAAAATATAAGAACCAATATGTCCTTGAGGACCACCATATAAATTGTACTCTGTATAGTGCCTTGTCTACTTAATGTTGGTCTATTTAATTCATTGATGCATCTAAGTATTTTTGTTCGTGTCAAACAATTGACATTTGATCATGGAAACACTATGTGTCTGTTACACGTCTCCAAATTATTCAGCTGTTTTACGAGAATCAGCGTTCGACGAGAAATGTGTTTTGTCCGGTTAGAACGGACTTATGGCACACATAATCGGCCTATCGAAACAAAAATTCATTATAATATAATACGTAACCAATAGGACCACATTCAACACGTAGTAACCAACAGGACCACATTCAGCACGTTCGCTTCGATGCCGTTCTCAACAGCTTGGCTTGTCGTATATGCAACAACTTCGCGTATTTTACGTAAAGACCTTAGTTTAAAAGCATACAAAATTCATCTCGTGTAAGAATTTAAGCTGGTCGACCTAACAAATCATCATCGTTTCAGTTAATCATCTCTTGCTTAAAAAAGATCCACTGTTTTTTGTTCAGTGATAAGGCCCACTGTGGGCTTAATGGTGGTGGTAATAAGTAAAACTGCCAAATTTGGACTGCAGAGCAATGAGAAGAGAACGATTTCTTTCAAAATGAATATACAATAATGACACCACTGGTGGAATAGACTTAATAGCAAACTGGTAAAAGCAATCTCTTTTGGAGCTTGAAGTACCGTATTGGAGTATAAATCAAAAGTATAAATAAAATGGTAATTTTCAATAACTGCCCCTAATTGCATGGAGAACAAATGGGTCGCACAACAGATAGGCCACTAGATTAGTATGAAGCTATATAGAGTTGTCACATTAGGTTCAATGGAGTCTCAGTGGATTTAAAAAAAGACAGTTCCGTTTATTGCAGGGGATTCATTCCCACATACTAGAAAACGTTTTGTAATTTACACCACCAATAAATACGTTTTTGTAAAAAACTTATAATGTGTGCTATACGAGCAGCGTTAACGCATATATAATTCTTCTTTCAAGTGCAAAATATTTTATCAAATATTCCGATTTAAGTTTTAAGTTGGCTACAATTAAATTCACACCCTTTAGGTTTAAAAATGTATAAGATCGAAGTTCCAGCAAGAACGGTTATATTTTCAGTTACGATTGTTAACCTGTTTGAGCTTCACTACATGATATATGATATATAACAAGCAATTAGTCGATCTGAAAAGAGAATTACAAGCCTCAGAATCAGATGAGCAACGAGCATTAAGGCTGAAAAACTTTCGAGTACATACAAAAACTTTTCGAGAGAACCGTTCGTCTGAATCATCTACCTTATGAAAAGTGAGGTAAGAAACTGATTACGTTCTACTCAGGCCCGTTCGTTTGATACAACTGAAAAGAAGAAATGTTCGAATAAGCACGAACACTGTACGCTGATTTAAATCTTGGTGCATTATATTATGACAGTAGTAATGATTACAGTCTTCGTCCAAGTGTCGTCATTTGAAAAATGGATACAATTTGCATATATTGCAGCGCCCTCAAATTTAAGAACGAAATGCCCGGAATGGAAAATTTAAACAGTCAGAATTACATCAACTACCCGAACCACTATCAAAGTTGCTATCAGGTGTTACACGTGAGTCGAAGCAGTTCTTGGAAAACATCCGCAAATATCATGTTTGCGATGTCATGTTTTCAAATGACATCGTTCGGTGCAACGAACATCGTGCGGGAAAATTACATGCCAACATCAGAGTCCAAGGCAAAATTTATCATCGTGCCGGATCGTGTCCACCATTGCCGGAAGTAGATCACAAGTCTCTTCAATTTATTTCATGGCAAACCGTGATGAACAAATTGAACAACGATGTCATTACAATACTAGACGAGACGAGAAATCGTGGCTGCGTTACAAGCCCTTTTCGATCAACACTGGATTGGCGAGGAGGAGATGGATATCATTTCAACATCAAAATAAAAAATCCACAAACAGACGAGAAAACGAATAAAAAAGTCAGTGCCATGAATTCGTATTGATTGATGAAGTACAAGAACAAACGTTGCAAGTGTATGGATTAAATTTAGAGATTCCTTTCGTCTCACATAGATAGCTCTATGTGGCCTGCTCACGCGTCGGAAAACTTTTTGATTTATTCGTTTACGCAGCAGATGAAAAAACAAGAAATATTGATTATCCCACGGCACTTCAATAAGTGGCCCTGTGGTTGGGGGCATTCGTGTTTCGTAAATATTACGAACGAAACATGAGACCCATAGAATACCACCACAGTATCCAGAGCTTGTCGTAGGAGGCGACTAAATCTGGTTGGATCGCTGGGCTGACGACCCGCATCCGTAAAAAAGTGAAAATGTTAAAAATGTCAACAAAAATAAAAAAATCGGATACCGCCAAAACAACAACAAAAACGAACCCCCGCTTAAGTACCCGGACACGAGATTGAGGATCGGCACGTGGAACGTGCAGTCATTAAGAAAACCTGGCGCGTTGGATGGCCTTATCACATGCATGAAAGAGTATCGGCTGGAACTCGTAGCTCTCCAAGAAACTCGATGGCCTAAAAGTGGAGACCATGTGTCCCAAGGCTATACGTTGCTACACAGTGGAGATGACCTCGGAAATCTTGGGGTTGGATTTCTCATTGGGCCACAGGTAAAAAAGGCTGTCTTGGACTTTCAAGCAGTCGATAATCGAATGTGTAAGCTTCGCTTGCACATGAGATTAGCCAACCTGTCAATTGTCTGTATACATGCGCCCACTGATGTAAGCCAATCCCAGGATAAAGACTCATTTTATAATAATCTGGATAATCTGATGGGCTCTATACCTGAGCACGATGTCAGATTGGTGATTGATGACTTTAATGCTAGAGCTGGCAGAAATCAGACCGACTTATGTAACAATATAGGTCCGTACTCCCGACACGAAACTGCGACCGAGAATGGGGAAAGAATGATGTACTTTGCGATCGCTCATGATCTCAAAGTAGCAAGTACATTCTTTCCTCATAAAAACATCCACTTAGAAACATGGACACATCCACGTAAAACATCCCGAAGCCAAATTGACCATGTGTTGATTTCAAAAGGGCGGGCTCGGGTTGTCCAAGACGTGAGATCGTATCGGTCGTCAACAAAATTCGTAGGCAGTGACCATTTTATGGTTGCTGCAAAGCTACGATGGAAATTTTCGTACAAGTCAGGGAGGACAGGAGAATATACAACGCGATTCTCCTGTGAAGGTCTGATAAATGAAGAAACGCGACGAAAATATCAAGATCTTGTCAGCAATAGCATTATGCAATCCAATTACCAATCTGATGATGTGAACAGTGTCTGGGAAGTATTGAAAACCTCGGTTGTCGATGCTGCCCAGCACACTCTCGGTATAGTGAAAACTAAGCCCAAAAATGATTGGTTTGATGAGGAGTGTCGTCTTGCTGTTGAGCAACGCAATATAGCCCACAATGAAGCGCAGACTCGGTTTACAATTGCAAGGAAAAACAAGGCAGTTCTTGCTAGGAGGACAGCTAAACGCATTTGTAGACTGAAGAAGCGAGAATGGTGGAAGGCTAAGGTCTTAAGAGTACAACAACTCAGCAATGAGCACAATTCGCGTGGTTTCTTTAAAGGAATCACCGAATTGCACCATACCTTAAGATCTCGGTCAACTGCCATTCGGGACCAGGATGGAAACCTCTGTGTTAACGTCGATGCGGTACTCGATACATGGCGTGAACATTTTTCTGATCTACTTAATGTTCCACATGTATCACAAGCTGTGTTTGAATACCCTCAAATACAGACCGCGGAGATGTTCATTGAGGATCCATCCTATGAGGAATTCACAATGGCCATATGGAAATTAAAGAAAAATCGTTCACCAGGAGTTGATTGCATTAATTCAGAGCTCTTGATATTCGGAGGGCTAACTTTGTGGAACTGTCTTTTCGACCTTGTTCGATTGGTATGGCGAAATGAAGTTATGCCCGAAGAATGGAAAGTGGCCGCGTTATGCCCAATTTTCAAAAAGGGTGATCGCTTGAAATGCGAGAATTATCGCGGTATAGCTCTCCTTTGCACAGCATATAAGTTACTGTCATACATTATCTTGGGAAGAATTACTCCTCTAGCGGAGGAAATTGTCGGTGACTACCAATTGGAGGATTCCGTCCAAATCGGTCAGTCACTGATCAAGTTTTTTCGCTGCGGATGATTCTTTCCAAGTACTACGAAACATCTCGCGATGTACACCAGGTATTCCTAGATTTCAAGCAAGCCTATGACTCGATCAATCGAGAGAGAGTATGGTATGCGCTTGAATATTTAGGAATACCGAAAAAATATGTACATCTCTGTAAAATGACAGTAACGCAGTCACAATGCGGTGTCAAAGTTGAGAACAGGCTATCGAAAACTTTTGCAATAACTACTGGTGTTCGACAAGGAGATGCGCTGTCCCCGATACTTTTTAATCTCATGTTGGAATACATCCTTCGTAAAAGTGAAACACCTCAGGACAACATCTTATTCCGACAATCCAATCAACTTCTTGCTTATGCAGATGATATCTGTGTGATTGGATTAAATGGCAATGGAGTGAAAGAGATACTTGATCCACTGGAACAGTGTTCAGCTTCCGTTGGTCTCAAAATCAATGAGTCAAAAACCAAATATCTAATCTCGGGTTTTAGAGACCAAGACGCAATTGATTTCAGTAGTGGTAACCACACGTTTGAAGGAGTGATGAGATTCAAGTATCTTGGATCTCTCATCACTCACGATAATAGTGTGGGAGAGGATATCAAGGTCCGCCTTGCCGCTGGCAATCGGGCTTTGTATTCTCTACGTCCACTGCTGAAATCAAAATATCTTGCAAATACGGATAAGCTGAAACTGTACAGAGTGTTGATCAGACCCGTTGTCATGAATGGATGTGAGAGTTGGACTTTGACGGATGAGTACGAAAGATGGCTTCTAACATTCGAGAGAAGAATCATGCGTGTGATATATGGTCCAAAACGCGACGTCGATGGCACTTACCGAGTTCTTTTCAATCACGAGATCAGGAATTTAATGCAAATTCCTGATATCGTGCATGAAATTAAAGGACAGCGAGTACGCTGGCTCGGACACGTTCTGCGTGCTGATCCGAACCGAATGATACAGCGAACCTTAAAGGGAGAACCGCCTTTCGGTAGGCGAAGAGGTCGCTGTCGGCGACGATGGCTCCACGGCGTAGAGAGCGATCTGGCATCTTCAAACTTCTACAACGGTTTGAAGAGTTGGCTCGTGATCGAAACCGATGGAGTCAGATTGTTGACACGGTACGGGCCAATAATGGCCTGTAAAAACCGTAAAAAAAAAAAAAAAACTTCAATAAGTATCGAATTGAAACGAAACGCTGCAGTGCAAGATTTTTTTCGAAATGTACTTCGCCTATCATATCATATTATATCATTAACATAACGTTAAATAACATAACATAACATAACATAACATAACATAACATAACATAACATAACATAACATAACATAACATAACATAACATAACATAACATAACATAACATAACATAACATAACATAACATAACATAACATAACATAACATAACATAACATAACATAACATAACATAACATAACATAACATAACATAACATAACATTACATTACATAACATAACATAACATAACATAACATAACATAACATAACATAACATAACATAACATAACATAACATAACATAACATAACATAACATAACATAACATAACATAACATAACATAACATAACATAACATAACATAACATAACATAACATAACATAACATAACATAACATTACATAACATAACATAACATAACATAACATAACATAACATAACATAACATAACATAACATAACATAACATAACATAACATAACATAACATAACATAACATGACATAACATAACATAACATAACATAACATAACATAACATAACATAACATAACATAACATAACATAACATAACATAACATAACATAACATAACATAACATAACATAACATAACATAACATAACATAACATAACATAACATAACATAACATAACATAACATAACATAACATAACATAACATAACATAACATAACATAACATAACATAACATAACATAACATAACATAACATAACATAACATAACATAACATAACATAACATAACATAACATAACATAACATAACATAACATAACATAACATAACATAACATAACATAACATAACATAACATAACATAACATAACATAACATAACATAACATAACATAACATAACATAACATATCAGTATATGAAGAACTTGCAAATATGGAAGAGCTTGCAAATGCAATTCGATTATGAACTGTAGTGGGACTAATAATACGTATAGGACAGCTTACAATGATCTTAAGAGCCTTAAATTACAGGCATTACATTTTTGTAAACAGAAGGCCATTTTTGGTCCGTACCGTGTCATCAGTCTGATCTTATTGATTTCGAACACGATTCAGGTCTTCATACTGTTGCAAACCATTAGAACATTAGAAGATTCCAGATCACTCTCTGCGCCGTGGAGTCATCGTCTCGGTCATGATAATAGTCATAAAATGTTAATAGTTATAATCCATCAAGGTTCAACTCTCTCATCTAGACAATATGGCGACAGGTTTGATCAACACTCTGTACAATTTCAGTTTATCCGTATTTGCAAGATATTCTGATTTCAGAAGTGGGCGTAGAGGATATAAAGCCCGATTGTCAGCGGCAAGGTGAATCTTGATATCCTCTTCCATACGATTACCGTGAATAATGGAGAGATCCAAGATACTTGCCGTTTAATTCAATCACTCAGATATCATTTGCAAATTCAAAAAGTTGATTGGATTGTCGAAATAAGATATTGACTTAAAGTGTTTCACATCTACGAAGGATGTATTCCAATATGAAATTAAAAAGTATCGGGGACAGCACTTCTCGTTGTCATAAACCGTTAGTTATTTTGTAAGTTATCAGTACGGTATTTCTAATTATTCAAGCGCATACCATAGCTCTCGATTGATCGAGTTATAGGCTTGCCTGAACTCTATAGGAATACTTGGTGTCCATCGCGAGGAAAGAATCGTTCGTAGTGAAAAACTTGATCAGTGACTGACCGATTTGGACGGAATCCTCTTTGGTAGTCTCCGGTAATTTTCTCCTCCATAGATTGTGGTTTGGATTGTGATTACAGGTAGTCCTTAGTTTGTATATATACAATGCAACAGAATCCATTTAAATAAAATATAATAGTTTCGTCAAACATCAAAGCTATCAGGTAAACCAAATTAAGCTCATTTTCATTACATGTACAAATAGGGAAATGATAATAAAGATAACGTCAGAGGAAATACCGAATAAACGAAGAAAATTTAAATCTATTGTTAAACAATGTGTGTGTTTATAGTAACTCTATACATAGATAGTCTAGTTATTCTCTATGTATGTATGTACACGTTTATACATTATGAAATGCATCTTTTCGTCTATCCCACCCCCCAAAAAAAACTAAACTACAAAATTGTAATTTAATATTCTTTAGAAATTTATGAAACGAAAATTCTGAGAAAACATAAAGGGGATGATTTTCATTCCACTTTGTTTGTGTATCACGTCTTTAGTCTCGATGTGTTCGCGTTCTATAACAAACACATAAACAGAATAACTAACAATTCGCTATACTGCACATAGATAGCTGATTGTATGTTTATGTTTTCAGAATTATACATATTATGTTGTGCCCCAGTTACTTTGTGTTGAGATTTTTTTTTTGTATTTATGCTCGATATAAACAAAAAAATGTGGGTTTATATAAGGGTTTGATGTAAACAAATAAAAATTTGAGTAAACCGCAATCAGAACCAGACATAGACTGCCAACAAGCTATTGATTTAAATAAATCGGTGAATTAAGGTATTGATCACGAAAATGGACGATCTCTTTGTTTGTGTAGCATTCAACAAAAAGCTTTACCTTATATTGAAGATTCTAGAATATGACATCGCACAACCTAACTCAAATCCAGCTTTATCTATGTAATTCAAAAAAGAATAATTTGACCTGAACAACGAGAGGTAAATATTTTTGCATGACTGCATTTATCGTTTCAATGTTTAAATGGCAAAGAGCTAGCACCCACGAACTGTTTCCATAACTTAACGACGAACAGCATGAGTACAGATTTGTCATCCAAAACAATTCTATTTTACAAACTTGTATTGAAAACTAAATTTTTTGTTACAGTTGCTTCTTGTAGCAGATTCGTCCACTATCATTATTATTGTTATATTATTTATTAAAATGTTGAAACCATTTAAGGTTCCACACTCAATGCCACAAAGACTCAGTTTTGACATAGAAGTCAGTAGATGTACAAGAACAAAGTGATCTCATGCTTTCGAAATCCGGACAACTGGTGCTGAAGTGTAAGCTATCATCGGCATCTTGAAGACATTCGTCGCATACGGTGTCACTGGCAAGTCCCATACGATAAAGATGACTTTTGAAACACTCCTCAAACGAAAGGCAATCAACAAGCTGTATCTATAATGATGGATTGTAAGTAAGGTAGGGAGAGAATGACCTGAATGAGGTAAATAGCTAAGAGCGGAGTTTAAGACATGGCTTAAGATATGCCAATCGACAAGCGATATTTTGCAAGCAGTGAGGTTTTCCAATTAAAGTTGTTACTCTAACCACTGACCATCAAACAACAGAGGCGTAAGTTACCAATAGTAGAACCAGTGATTTGTAGATAAAATAAAGCATTTTGGGAGGTCACCGCACTTAGCATTACCAAAACCTCTACGACATTGTTAAAAAATAGGAGTGGCTTTTCGTAGTTTAAAATCCAGATCTTACTTCTAAGCAAATTTATCCAGGAAAACACCAAGGTGTTTGATTTAGGCTGAAATATTAATTTTACATACTAAGGAATGGCACAGAAAAACAACAGTGTTCCAATATGCCTTGTCAATATAACTAAGACGTGTTGAGTTAAATCTGATAAGACATTCAGGTGCTTGCCTGAAACTTACAATCCGAGGTTTGAAAGAAAACAAGCTCCAACATAGGATCCTATTATTAATTAATCTGCAGGCTTAGTCCCATTTGAGGATAATATCCAATTTTTTGTTGACTACACCAGTATTGTCAGTTGCAATAGTACTACAACCCGGTAATGAGGGGTTACCTTCTTCCTTTTAACAGAAAGTAAACTTGCCATTAGGTGAACGAAGTGACGACAGCAAGTAAGCTATTAATTAACTCACATAAGATTACCCAGGAGGATCTCTGGAATGTTCCTAATTCTTTTTTGTACACAATTTGAGCCACTAGGAACTTGTCCCAATCAAACTGAAGATCAGATCTTCTGGCGTTATTCTTCATTCTTCTAGTAGTTTTTCAAGCATGTGAAGTTATCCCAGTATTTCGAACAACGAGAGGTAAATATTTTTATGAGATAGTTCCAAATAAAATTCTATAATTGTAAGGTTCTCAAGAGTCAGGTACCGAAATGTCTCAAATTATAGAATTTTTTATGGAACTATCTGAACGCAGCTCGATTGTGTCAATTCCATCCACCAGATGGTTCTGTTATATTCACTTGATTTGGTCCATACTTTGACCAACTCAAAACATCAAGAATCAGTTTTGGCCCAATAGGTTCTCAGGAGCCAGGTACCGAAATGTCCCAAATTATAGAATTTTTTATGGATCTATCGGAACGCAGCTCGATTGTGACAATTCCATCCACCAGATGGTTCTGTTATATTCACTAGAGTTGGCCCATACTATGACCAACTCAAAACATCAAGAATCATTTTTGGCCCAATAGGTTCTCAGGAGCCAGGTACCGAAATAACTAAAATTTCTATAGTTCTATTATCAATTGGTGCAAAATTATAGTATAAAATACATGAAACTGAAAAAAAACCTGGGATTTTTATTATTATTTATGTCGCAAATTTCGGATAGAACGAAAAAACTGGGATGAAATAGAAAAATGTTGCCTGATGCAACTTTTTATTTTTCTCTGGGATGAAATACTGGGATAACTTCACATGCTTTAGTTTTTCTTAACCGTTTTAGAGCATAACACCTTAAAGGTTCGTTCCGAGTTATTTGATTAGAGATAAGAGCATGCGAAATCTCAAACGCTTGTGATTGCTTTGAACAGTGCAAAAGCTTGCAGTTCTATGTCCACACACAAACGAGTGTTCATAGGTGGTTCGAGTATGGAAGCAAGATTAATCTTTTCAAATTGGTACGGTTAACTATAAGCGATGTTCTTTTAAAATTAATATTAAAGGAAATGCACCTGTGATCGGAAGTGAAAAAATCATTCGTCACTCTCCAGTTTAATATAAATTAAGTGATTGACGTGGAATGCAAACTGACGTCAATTACCTCTCTTCGAGTAGAGTTAACAAAAGGAGGCTCACAACCAACATTAAAGATATCTAACTGAGCAGAACTTGAATAGTTTAGCAAACCAGAACCTCTGTTAACGTTACGACTTCCTCATACACAGTGATGTGCGTTTATAGCTTACACTGTTCAAATATTTATTATTTAGTGTTACTTAAACTACAGTGGCATTTGCGTTGGTGATCTATTGAAGGCACCAATACTAACCTTACCAAATAATGTCACAGTAAAAAGGTAAATTAAACCAATAGAACACCTAGAAGTTTTTGTGTGTCAATTTAAATATAAAACCAAATCGACCACACAATAAAAAAAAATATTATAATAGAGTCTACCCGCAGACTTAACACAAGACGACGAAGAAAATGAAATATTCTTAAAGATTATCCGCATGACAAAGTTTTTTGCAAAAAAAATGTCATGCAACCATCCAGATGAAAGAAACACAAAATTAGTCAACAAAATAATGGAAAACATCACAGTAGTGGGGTTGTGGTAGTTGTCTAAACAGTATATGAAAAAAAATGTCAATTTGACAAAATTAATAGTTTTCTTCCACAATTTATTATTATTACCATTTGGCAAAACAAGAAAACTTGGAAAATTTCACCTAAAAGACACAGCAAAATAAAAATGTACCATCTCTTGGAATCGGATGGTGGAAATAAACAAGAAAATTACTATCCACAGAACAATAAGTTGAAGAAGCTGTTCGGTTTTTTTTATTGTGTGTCACACAGACGAAAGATACAACAGATGAAAGGATCACGTTTTAAATTTTTTTTTGTCTGGTTGCGGATTTTGTATTTTCCGTTGTACCCTCATTTTTGGTTGGGTAGTTTTCGTCGTATATGGTTTATATTTTGGTTGCTTCTCTTTAATAAGACATGTCCTTAGTTTTCCTGTTGTTGCATCGTTAAAATAGAATTGTATCTGTGATTACTTGCTCGTCTAAGAGATGTTATTGTTGTTGTTCTATAATTTGTATTTGTTATTTTAGATATGATAATGTTGAGACCAGAGTAATGGATATTATAGTATGTTTCCGGAATATGATCTCACAAACTCAGAATTCACAGGATATACCTCGTCACATTGGCTATCAAATAATATGTATTGGCTGACCAATGGACCACTTTTGTGGGACTTATTTGGTGGCTGACCACTTTTGTGGGACCTGAATCCACTTTTGGTGTGACGTTTTTATTTCTTATGCAAGATATCGACTGTCATTTTTATGATCTGTAGCAGAAGATATGGGATAACCTCATCTCTTGTCGATTATCTTAAATCTTCTTTAAATCAATAAATAAGCAAACATTCCAGTTCTTCTTGAATTATGTTAGACGCACTTGCTGACCAAGCAAGTGTGTGTGTGTGTGGGGGGACGGGGGGGGGGGGGAAGAACAAACTATTGAGCACTTGGCTCCTATTCTTCCATAGACTATACTACTTTGGATCAAAATTCTTATTTGAGGAACAGCGGTCGACCTTGGGGATACAAAACAGTTAAACAAACGATTTCCTACTAAATCTTAATCTGACATGGTCAGCCTCTTCTCCTTCTTGTAAGGTGAAGTACTTTGTCAGGGGCTTTAACCCGAAGTTGACTTATACGTTCTTTCATTGAAGAAGGATAACTTGAGAAAATTCATTTCTATACATACTAACTATGGCCGTAAAAGTCACCTTTATCGCATGGTACTGGCCAGTGATGCCTAATGCATCACTTAAAAGGTTTTAATCACCCAGAAATATTATAATAGAGTGTCAAATATTTTAGATAGCATCTGGCCTAATCATAATAAATTATTGAAAAAAAAACCGGAGGCTTTAATGAAAAGAATACCTCCTAGGGCGTGAGACTATCAAAACATAAAGTAGAAACAAGCCGATACAAATAAAACACTTTACTCAGACTTCTTTCTAACAAAAGAAGTACATCTTAAAGCTAAAAGCTAAGTATTGCTAGAAAATAGTGAAGTAACATGTTTAGATGACTCTAAGTGTAACAATTGTCAAAAGATAAAAGTTGCCTAGATGAAAAAATCAAGAAGACTCCACTCACTATAGGAGAGAGCTGAGCTGGAGTATATTCTATTCTGCCATATACTTTAGCCTATAAAGGGTACAGGTTTTGTCTCGAGCTCGATCCGCCAACCATCGGATATTCTGAAGAGGCTGGAAAATCAATACCCGGAATTCGAAACGCTCAAATGAACTTACTTTGGTCCAAAGAGTGAACTGAAAGTCATACTTCCTCACTTTGGCCTAGATGAGTTATCTGTAGCAATGCTGGACACTAGGTTTTAAACTTGATTAGAATGTTTAGGGTACAGTTTATTCCGATACATTTGCAACACACAAAAGACGTCTTCCTCTCTCATAGACCGTCGCATGACGTTGTTATTAGTAATTACATGAATTACAGACCCACAAATGAAATTTGTTGTAATGAATTTACAGCATTCGTCGTTAAAGTACTGGAACAGAGTATCTGTCGTGAGGTTCTAGTGTTATCTGCTTGATTCTCTTATGGTTCAGAGCTTTGATCAACTCTTGAGTAGGGGGCTCGAACCATATGATAAATCCTAAAAATTGTTCACTCCTAAACTACCTATCTGTGTTTGACCTGGTCAGCTGGAATAGATCTATCTTTTTAACATCCTTAAGGCAGTAAGTTATTAACCATCGCTACAATATCTCAATCTGTCTATCCTGCGATAAACCAAATTAGAGAATTTAGGAACCCAAAAGATTTGGAATTTTATAGACTCCATTGTAGCCTCGCAGAATGGAAACGTCAGCTGACAAGCTTGAAGAAGCACTACACAGTGCCTATGAAAAGATCCCATAACAATCTGAGTAAGCCTGTAAGAATTTGGTCACCGTGGAATACTCGTGCTATATTGGCTCATTGTGACATCCCAGCATGTTATTTTACGTTCCGGCTATAGGTCCGATTTACGTAGAAACTTCTGCACATTGCATTACTCCATGTCAACCTATAGTTCTGCCTTGGAAGATGGGACGGCACACAGATTCTACCCTAAACTGGGTCTCAGATGGGTTCAATCGCACCACCGATCGATGGTGAAAATCCCTTTTCGTATCCTACCCCTATCGGAACTCGAACCCGGTACCTCCAGCTCCACGCCGCTGTGTTTTAACCACTAAGCAACCTGGGCGGTATGAATGATTGGGACTTGTACAAATCTTCACAGAGAACAAGAAATTAATCTAAAGTGAAAAAACATCGAAATGGAGATGTTTCTGCGACGATGTGGATAACGCAAGAGGGTTTTCTGTGATAATATGAAGTTCAACATCTGATGCCTACAGAGAGCCGATTGATCTCATTTGAGTACAAAGCACGAAGTCCTATAGATTCTAATGAATTTCCACCCCAACTATTAAGTTTTAGAGATTTGATATAGCAATGATGGTGAATAAAGAAAGATTCCGATAGAGTATCGGTTCTGCTTCGAAACTTAGAATACCAGGTCCAGCCATGATATTTCAGGGTTTCCTATACAAGAAGGACTGAAAATCATCTTAGACCACTATACACCTGTCACCACGGTCAGTTTGGGCTTGGGATACGTTCTACGATCATGGATAAAGGTCAGGGTAGTGTTCATCCCGAAGGATGGAAAACCTAGATATGTCCAAGCAAAAAGTTTTCGATCGATTAGGACAGGCTTCTTGTTTTCTCTTTAAATGTTAGAGCGATAGTTGAAAGGTAATTTTAGGGATAATGCACTAGTAGAAAATCTCTTACATTCTAATCATTTTCGAATTAAATTCGGAACAACGCAATCTGCGAATAGTACGGGGCAGAATCGGAAGAAACTGTTGAGTACTTCTTGTATTCCAGGCCTTTATACTTTTCCCAATATACTGCACTATTTTGGATTACGATTCCTATTTAAAGATCAAGTGACGACCTTTTAATTGTTTTCAGGTAAAACACTGAAGACATTCTGGAATCTTAATTTACATTAATTAGAATAAGATTACAAGGCAAAATGCACGCAAAAGGTGACCCTGAAAGTTTTTTTTTATAAAAAGTATCAGCAACCCTATGCAACTTTAATAGAATTTGAATTGCTTGTGATATACATCCTACTCTTAATGTATCACCATCGAACCTAGTTCTGTGAAACAAAATTGGTTCAATTTTTGCAATAAAACGAGATCTCGTTAAGCTAAAATCGTACTATTGTAAAACTATTTTTACTACAGATACTTACTACAGAGTGGCTTAAAAATGTCTACTATATAATTGTGATGTTCCCGATGCACATCTAATTTAGGACGCATTTCAATGAAAACCAAAAGAATTTTCCATTTTATTTTTCGCCCCAACAACAGCAACAACGAACGCACAGTGTTCGCTCTCCACTTTTATTATGTAATAAAAATAAACATTTTAATGGGTTTTGGGTTTATTAATATTTTGTTGTTGTTGTTGTGAAGCACAACATTTTTACCATTTCTGTTGTTAAACCGTCTGGATCCACAAGTATCTAAAAATTTTAATTTTAATGAATTTAATGGGCAATTTTGATTAAAACAGACAGAAATAATAATCATAAAAAATATTATTTGAACATGATACAAGGAAATGCCATATTTCTCTTTTTCGTGGTACAAAGCGAGTGACTCCAATAAAGCATATAAAAGAAGGCTTTCCACCCAGGTTAACAAATTACGTCTTGTTAAATTTTAAAGGATACACAAAAAATATAAAATTGACTTGAGAAGAAGAAATTAAATTATTCTTGTGTATTCATCTAGAACAACCTTCCTAACCTGACGCACATATAGTCTGTGCTATGTTAAACACACATACACACATATTCCGACAAATTTCTTCGAAAATTTACGTCATATAAATATGTGTAATGCGTATTCGTATGTACCTAATGGGTATTCAAATTGATACAAAACAATGAGAATTCTACTTATTCTACAGCATCCTCAACGACAGACACAATGTATCCGTAATAAAATTTCCGTTGTCTGTTTAATGGGTTTTTATTGATGACTTGAAAGATACACATACATTTAAGGATATGTATATATACGAACGAAAAATAAAAGGTTAAATTTGATTAAATTATTTTTTTTAAATTAATACAAAAATGAATTATCAATAAAAAGATTAATAAAAAAAATAATTTGTTGATTTACGATTTGAAGAAATTTGTATATCTTTCCCACGTCAGTTGGAATATAAAAATATTCAAAGTGTTTTGGGTTTGACAGTGAATTAAACATGAAACGTGCGCGACACGAAATTGGATTCAACAAAAAGATTTAGTTTGGGTGCTTCGTGTTGAGAATATTAGAATGCCAGATTTTCTAAAAGATTTGAAAACTGGAATATCCTAGATGGTCATGATTTACAATCACTCAATGATTTAGGTTTGTTTTCATGGT
Organism: Tipula lateralis; assembly: GCA_963932295.1. NCBI lineage: Eukaryota > Metazoa > Arthropoda > Insecta > Diptera > Tipulidae > Tipula > Tipula lateralis. Next base: position 59,048,683 of record OZ010737.1, read on the forward strand.
CATAATTGGACGATAAAAAAACGCGTCCAAATGGCACTGTGGAGCTAGATTCAAATTTTGATTGAGTTTTAATCGATTACGATTGGTTATGATCGTTACACATTGTAACGATCAACCGCTGCTTCTCCATCGTTTCAAAACGGAAATGTTTTGCATATCTGTCGGATATCAAACCTAATAATTATGACGTTAATGAGCTGCATGCATCATAAATAATGGTCCTCTGGATGATTAGTATTCGAAAATTAAACAATAAGTAATCAAATCGCCTCATAGGCAAATTCCTAGAGTTTTACCGTGCTTCATGAAAACCGGGACTAAAATCCTAGATGGATTTTATAATTTTGTAATTATAATTAGAAATTCTAATGGTGTTTTTGGTATGTTTCTGTTGATGGGTCATACAAACCATTGTTGGGTATCGAGTCAACAATCTGAATCCACCCGTTCTTCATACACTTCACTCAGCTCTTCATACTCTTTCAAGCAACCAGAAGATGTCATTTTGCTCTCTTCGTTCGATGTGATCCCAAATTGTTGCTAAAATCGCTCTAGGGCTACTATTGACTGTTGAATACTTTTAAATTTTGACTAAATTTTTAAAAATCAATTTTTCAAGTTTTATTTGTTTTTCAATTTTACAAGTTTTCAAAGTTTCAAGTTTTCAAGTTTTCAAGTTTTCAAGTTTTCAAGTTTTCAAGTTTTCAAGTTTTCAAGTTTTCAAGTTTTCAAGTTTTCAAGTTTTCAAGTTTTCAAGTTTTCAAGTTTTCAAGTTTTCAAGTTTTCAAGTTTTCAAGTTTTCAAGTTTTCAAGTTTTCAAGTTTTCAAGTTTTCAAGTTTTCAAGTTTTCAAGTTTTCAAGTTTTCAAGTTTTCAAGTTTTCAAGTTTTCAAGTTTTCAAGTTTTCAAGTTTTCAAGTTTTCAAGTTTTCAAGTTTTCAAGTTTTCAAGTTTTCAAGTTTTCAAGTTTTCAAGTTCCAAGTTTTCAAATTTTCAAGTTTTCAAGTTTACAAGTTTTTAAGTTTTCAAGTTTTCAAGTTTTCAAGTTTTCAAGTTGACAAGTTGACAAGTTTTCATGTTTTAAGTTTTAAACTTCTAGTAACGGAGTTATTAAAATTTAGTCAAAATTTCGATGTAGGAAATTTACGCTCTTAGCTTATTTTTGGCTTCCTTTCTCTTTTCATTTGTGATTTTTTTACATTTCAACATGAGGTGCTTAAATGAAAGCTTAAATTTAAAGATGAAACCTGGGTAAGTCAGATAAGTATATTTCGTGAAAGCCCTTCCTTTTATTTTTCATGTTCCACTTTCCTTCCCCTGCGGTATAGCACGTATTTCATACGATTTGGGAAACGTCACGCCATTATCCCTTTCGAATTGGACATACTCTAAAGTCCCACTTGGTTAAGATGGTCTTTAGGGTATGTTTATCCAATTATTTAATTCGAAAGACAACAACTCACACAGGATCATCTATTTTTAGTGTCAGTAGTTTTACCATAAAGGCGAGAAGTAATGTGTGGACACATTTTTTAATATTAGAATTAGACTTTCCTTGAACTATACTTATAAGGATCAAGCACATTTTTATTGTCTACAAAACCAACAAAGGCAAATTCTTTACTGTTGAATGATTTTCAATCAGGTTTCATTTCCTAAAACTAAAAATATCACCCAAAAGTATTGCAGTAGAAAAGAGGGATGAATGCTACTCTGAACTTCCCACGTGATTTTGGAACACACCTTATACCCAAACTGGCTTCAAACATATATATAAAGATGTTCCAGAATTTTTTTCTTTCCTACAGGATGGGATACCAGAAATATCTCGCATCTGAATTCCGTCGAGCTTTCCTGGACTTAAGATAGTAGATCTTCATATTTCTCCGGAGGACTCTCTTAATGTGGTTAAGAGAGTCATCCCTCTCTTAACCTTAATGTGTCACGTCTCCCTTTCTAACTCATCTGTGATTTCTGATTTACTCACTGAAGATCGAAGTGACTGGTTTTAAGTTATTGTCTATGATACTCAATTGGTGTTCCTTGAGCTCCTAAAGTGTCTAATTTGATCTCGATGGAATATCATGTTTATTATTCAAGAGCTACCATTTGATGCAATATTATAAAGATTTTAAATAATTTTCTCTTTAATTATATCCTGTCGCGATAACATAAATTATAAAAAGAACAGTGGTCAAACAATATGAATTGTAAACCCTCGGAGTGTAAATGCAGTTCGAATTTATTAAATTGAGACGTTACCAAATTATAATAAGTGTTAAATCTTCTGCTCGATATTGATTAGTTTTCCGCCACCTTATTAATAGTTTTATGACAAATAGATGTCTACGTGACTATACAAACAGGTGAAATATGTACATAACTAATTTAAATATATGTATACGTATTATATTATGAGATTTTTAATCTGATAACTGACAATATTTATTTTGAAATAAATACAAATTATTAATTATTAATCAAATTAATTGATCAAATATGTTTATTCGAGTGTAGATATATTGAAGGTAATAACATTTATATATTTCATGTACATCATAGAAAGAGATTAATAACCGAATAGCTAATCGATTTAGCTATATATTTGAATAATGTGTTTTGTACAAATATGTGAATGTGAATAGGCCTAGTCATGAACTCAACCTTAATTTACTTTAGTCACTCGCTGCAGTGATATCAGTTTTAACTAAATCCTCTAAAAGGCCTAGTTTTTCCTGATCATCTGAAATTAGGCAAGCGAGATTTCAATATTCAATCTGAGTGGTCGCAGGAGCGTATATTTAACCACTTCGCATAAATGCCCGAGCTCCCACGACGGATAATAGATGAAAGATAATTCTACCGTTGATCTAAGAAATTATCACTCAGCGGGTTTATGTAAGCGTGGTCGCAAAATACAACCAGTTTTTAAACCTCAACCACTTAAAAGTTGCCGCTTTACTAACCATTGCAATAGCTCACATCCATTTAACACTACCCGTAACGATGTTTAGAACCTCTCTAGTCATATAATTGAATCAGTTAACCATTTATATTTGTAAGGTATGCCAAGCAGTAACTTCCTCGAAGGGATGGTGATAGGATATTATAGTCGTTGTTCGTATTGATACTCTTGTTACGTATTATAAATGAATGTCTTATTTTATAGCATGTTCATAGGCTAATCGGCCCCACCAATTATATAAAATAATGCAGTTCTCTTAGCCTTCATCATCGTAGAATATAGTAATCTGTATTGGGTAAAACTGAAAACCAGTCAGAGATTCCAAACAAAATAATGGGTTAAACGGATAAACCAATATATAATGCTTCAATACCCATTTATAATCACACGCGTTATTACAAGAATAGATAGAACACTTTGGATACTGTCTATGATAAGACTACTGATTCAGTAAATAAGAATGAATTAACGAAGACTACAAATAGAATCTGCTAAGGTTAAAGTATTACTGCTGCAAGTCTAGAAACAGATTATTAAAGACCATATAACAGTAAAAAGGAGCAAAATATGAGGTATAAGCTATAGAATTAAACAATTTTTCAGGTTTTAGAAAGGATTCATATTTATCTTACCGATAATCTGAGAAATACCAAGGAACAGTTTCTCGTGCTTCAAAACACCTATAAAGATGTTGGTGTAGTTACAACACAACGATTACAGCTTAAAGAACGTACACAGTCAAACCTGGTTACCCATGAATACCGTATTGGTGTACACATTGATGGTTAGCCCTATAATGCTGTGACACACAATATAACAGAGTGAAATCCGAATTCGATGCTAGGAAAGCTACCAAAAGTGGAATCACTTTCTAAATTTAATATTTTCTAATTGGAGTTTTTCGTTCATAAATAGCAATTAAACGGTTCCACCTTGATGGTGAATATCTATTATAAAGAACAACCCCTGACGAAATAATAAAGACAATTTTGACGTCAGTTGTTTTGATATTTGGATGGTAATTTTGCGGAATGGGTGAGGTAGGGCTGCACCACCTGGCGAGGAGTGAATCGTTTGGAGTGGTTACCGGGTAGGTGGAGGTACTCTAGGAATAGCGGATGGGTTTCGCTGTTGTCGCGGGGGCAGTTGGGAGTACCTTTTTGTTTGACAGAGTAGTTGATTCATTTTCCGGTAGGGAGCAGAGTGGAGGGTGGAGCTGAACTTCTAGTGGGGTTGAGTGGGAGAAGTCGGTTAGGGCGGAATTGGGGGAGGGTTCTGGGATTAAGTTCTTTGGTGGAGGGTGGTTTTCAAGAATGCATGTTGGGAAGGAGGCCGCGACTCCGAAAGGAATTTTGGCAAGAGAAGATTCACTCTTGGTTTAGAGGTTGTCTAACATCCGGTTTACCATCATTGCCGAACATATTAAACTTTCTTTCGTCCCTACAAAATGGATGTTGACAGGATAATTTGAAAATTTGATTTGGAGGACGCCTCACATACGGTTAACAATCATTGCCGAACAAGTTAAACTTACTTTCGTCGTTTGTCGTATTTCTTTTTAAAAGGTGCGGTTTCTTTTTCGATATGCATCTTTATATATGCGTTTTTTTGTGGTCCCTTTTTGCAGTTCCCAATGTGGGATTGGTCCTAAAATTCGGTATTTCTTAGTTTGCGTTGGGGTGGCGAGCGGATCATTCTTGCTGGAGGTCTGACTTTGGCCGCAGAAGTTTTCCGTTTTCTGTTTCGTTCTTTGTTGGAGGGTGAGTTGTTTGTTTTGTTGAATACAACGGTGTTTCTGTCTTTTTCTGCGATGGTGGTGGAGTTAGTCCGCCATTTTGAGAATGTTTCCATTTCTTTGGTGACTGTTTCGGGTGACTTGGTGTTGTTTCGGGTGTTGTGCTTTTATTTTTGCCCGTTTTGCGGGGGTGTAATTAGGAGATGTAATGGAAGAGATTGCATGTGTTTGATAACTTGTTTAAGTAATGGGTGAGCCTACTAGCCGTGGTGGCTTAATTGTAATACCAGTTTTTTTGCATTTGGTGCTAATGACACAAAGTCGGGGGGTGAGAGGTCATTTGTGCATGGAAGACTAGGAGCCACTGTTTTGTTTTGGTGGTGGACGGTAGCTAGGGAGCGTTTCACGGGATAGATTGGTAAGGTTTGGTTGTACTGTTTGGGAGTGGAGTGTATTGCAATTTTTTGTGGAGTGGTAGCTTGATTAAGGTACCAAAACTGTATGATGGAACTAGAAATGTCTTTACGTATCCATATCCAAATAAGAATAATAATCTCTAACAGTCCTAGATAGTTAATGTAAAAATGATATATATTCTACTAAAAATTATATTATTTTACTAATTATGTAATAGGAAAATGCTGAGGACTGTTGCTTAAGTCGTTTCTGTGACTAACATTCCTTTCCTTAAAACATTCAATGTTGTGATGGAATTTGCATAATTGGTGCATATTTTTGGAAAAGGAGTTTTGAAATGTCTATTTTGATTCTCTGATGAGCATGTTCCAGAATTATGGTACTATTATTGTAATAGTTGGCTGGTACTTAATCTGTCATACCATATTAATAAATTAATTGTCTCAGATTCCTGAGCCATAAGTTAATAAATTTTATTTCAGAGTTTTGTACTTATGTTTTAATTAGGTTAGGTGTGCAGACTTCAGTTGAAATAAATAATAAAATGAATTAATTTACAGATTCCTGTGCGACTAACTAATAAATTTATTTTAGAATTTTATTTTAATTTTAATCATAATACAGCAGAGCAGTTAGGTGTTGCAGACTGGAGAATGCTAATTGGCGATTGCAGATAAGAATTGTGATTGTCTTGTGATTGTCTGCTAACAGTAGTTTAGTAACAATTTGCGTGTTATTTTCACTATATAATCTCATTAGATCAAAGACTGTTTGATAGTTTATAAAGCAAACTGTCAAATAAATAGGAAAACCGTTAGAACTCTCTTCGCGTATTTCACCTTTAAAATTTCGCAATGCTATTTAATCCAGGTAGCATGACCTTTTAAAACACAGGGAACTCCAAAACATAGACGGATTCTAGGACGGAGTAACCGAAGGTTGGCGGATCCTTCAAATTTTATTTTTTAAGAAAAATTTTCGCATAAAATGAAACATAGTTGAAATGTCTAATACCGAAGATAAACTAAATTCAAGCATTTAAACATTTTTTAAGAATGAAGATATATGTTTCTACACATATTATAGACAAACCCATTGGAGACTGTCCTGTTATATTTCCTGTTATCCTCAACCACAAATATGTTAGTAGCAATATAATGCTTAACATTCTTAGTGTTATTAACTTACTGTGTCCAAATCAATGGTTAGCAAAATTGGTACATGATGGTGCAGTCTTAGATTTAGGTAGGCGCATTGTTTTTCAATAAAAGTATTAAATAAGGCAGTTATCGATTCTGAAACAACAATTACGCATCAAAACTGGCTAAAACGGTTGTACTCCCGCATTTTTATGAGTGCTGCCATCTTCATGTTGAGACTGAAAACTTTTCAGACAACCGTCGAAATTTTATTTTGCCAAAAAACATTTTATACATTTTGCAGGTTAAAATCTTTAAAGTAGATGCTATCTAGACTACAATGGTTGTGATGCATGTGTAAAATGTTAATTAAATTAGGACATATTTTACACCATGAGTCAAGAGTCGGATCAATATTGACTTAAAAGTTTCCATCCAAGTCCTTCAGTTGTATAGTTCTTCGGGATTTTTAAACCAATCGTTGTCAGAGCTCAACAGGAGAATCATTTCAAGAGAATCACACCCTCTTTTCTCTGGGGCGTAATAAGAGTCTTTATTTCAAATTGAATGTTCTTGTTAGGAAAGACCGACCGCAGAGTACAGTGTTTCTTAATTTTTAGTTTGAGATTCGTTATGATATTATTTAGTGATCTAAACTGGTAACTGATGGAATTTGACATGTACCAAACTGTTTACGAGACAAACACGACCTGAAATTATCATTGAATGTTTCAGACCTACCATTGAATGAACATTTTAAACCATCTTAGTAAAATTACATATTCAAAAGATTCAACTGATGTACTTAAATTAAATATTTTAAAATTTATAACGCAATTTTATACCTAGAAATTGAGTATATAGGAACGAGTATAGACAATCTTTCTTTTATGTCGAGACGAAATTCATTTAGAATACATATCTAAGAATAATCCAAAATTACAGTAACATTTTGTATTATAAATCGTGGGAAGGTTTACACTCTAGCTAATATTGGAAAACAGTATATAGTTGATAAGCAGTCCAATACATTCCCACGAACCACTATTCGAAATAGTGGCCGACATATTGTCAATCCATATGTTATATAACAATGTCGAAATAAGAACAGTCCTTATAAGTAGAGCAAACACCCTGGTTAGGTATATGCCGTGTACTGTATATACAACGATATACGCTCCATATTTATATAGAGACATAAATATTAAATTCTTAAACAAATATTTAATCCACGCTCTTATAAATTCGTTATATTTACATATACTTGAAATAATGCCAGATACGTACATATACGAGTATGGATGCTTATAAATACATATTAAATTTAATCAGAAGTTCCCAGAATCCACATCGTTTGTAATTCGAGCAAATTTTTATTAATCGTTTTGTAAAAGCATAACATAATGCTTATACACACACACACCTTAGATTATGCCTAGTATATGTAATTTCGTAAAGCAAATAAGTGGTGCCTGTTGTTCTATCATAAAGGGTTTGCTAATTTAGATTAGATTACATATTTTTAGAGTAAACGATATCAGTATATATAGATGTCAGTTTACTAGAAACAAGTGTAAATTTAATTAGTACACGAGAAACAGAAAAGGGTCGTGATGAACGAGAAAAGGACGACGAAAAAAATTCTTCAAACATGTCAAAAGATTTTTTTTGATGTATCGAAAGCCCAAACCATGTTCATCTCATATCAACGTATACAACAATAACGATATAGATAAAACTAATCAATTAAGATAATAAACCACATAATTTCTCATAACTTTTGTTTTTGTTGTTATATAATATTTCGACATCCCCTACATGTTGTGGATAAGAGATAAACACTGGGTGAGATAAATGCGGAGTGACAGATATAGATAAAAAAAAATTTTTTACGTTTTGTAAGACAATATGGTTTAGTTAATGTTTAATTGAAATGAACATCACAAAATGGTATGATATTGATTATAATGATTCTGTGATGATAAGTAAAACGGAAAATATTATTTGTAATTTTCTTCCTTGATAAATATAACTTAATGATCTGTGAAATGGAATACTAAAAAAAAAAAAAATTCATAAAAATGGATGAAGGCAAGAAAATGTGTTCTGCGTTTTATGAACTAAATAATTTCTATTGATTAGAATTAAATGTGCTTAACATTACAAATGAATGTACATAATATACATATGTATGTAATTTTGTACATAATATACGACTACATTATGAACAAGGCAGAGCGCTTATATAAAAAAAACACACATCTACTCATGTAAAAATATCGAATGATGTTCGTTCGATTATTATTGCCAGCTAGACAATAAATTAAAATCGGATATTGCTCGTATTTTGTACACATTTTAGGTTATTCAGTGAGATTAATATTTAACGTTTCGGTACACAGAGTCAGGGTACAAACTAAGTGTGTGGTTATCCTAGGGTCTCATGCCAGAAAAAAAAATAAAATGTTCATCAGGTAATACTAAATATTTCAAAATCATCCCAGAAAATTGTGTAATTGATCGAAATCGAGAAATAGGTACTCAAGATCGAATAAGTTTCGACCGTCTATAAACAAAAACTGAGTATTCATAATCAATCAGATTTACAATCCAGATCAAAGTTTGTGTGGAAATAAATTTAATACATTCAAAAGTAAATGCTGTCAATCTTTCCTAAAAACCATTAGAGTTTTGAATGATATCATGGGCTTTCGAATCGATATTATGTCGACTAACTTTGTGCAAAACTATGGCTGGACTTGCAGTTTTGCACATAGTTAGTGGACATGATATCGATTCTGATTCACTTGAGATCAATCCCAATTTCGATCAATTACATAATTTTCTGGAATTATTTTAAAAATCCTGAAATGGGATCCAATTTGTATTTCCTCATGAACATTTATTTTTTTCTGGGATGAGATTCTGGGATAACTTCACACACCTGTACAAACAATGAAAAGTCTGTTAACTTATACAGTTAAAAATCCTGTTGTAGCTTTGACTATACTCGACCATTGAACTGGTGTAAACCGACTGGTGTTAATTTCTGCAACATATACCACCTAGACAGTACACACGGCACAACAATACCATATTTTCTGGTCTCTTAAATTAAAGTTCTGGTTTGATGAAAATTGTCGTCTTGCGATTGAGTAACGTAGCACATTTCACATAATTTTGTTTACGGTTTTTACAGGCCACCATTAGTCCGTATCGTGTCAACAATATGTCTGTGAAGTTAGCACGAAAAGTTAGCACAAAAAACTATGTGGCAACACTAATCGTTTTTAACATGGATTTTTTACTTTTTGTACTAAAACTGTATATGCAAAATAACAAAACATATATCTATGACCCATGTAAAATCTATGAAGGATTTGAACTCATATTGGTACTAACGATTAATTGTAATTGAAACTTACATTTGTCAACCCTAGATGTTATTGCACAATCTAGAACAATGTTTGATCACCACGTATACCAAATTTCAAGTGATTTCTATGACCCATTCAAACATTATGAAGGGTTGAGTATGTTTGGAAACAATTTGCTTTAGCGATAGCTTAAACTTGAACAATTGCTTGCTTCTGTCCTGTTTTTGTTTTCAGACTAAAGCAGAAGTTTGCTGCCACTACATATTTGACCTCTTATTTATCACCATTTAACACTGTTGATGTGAAGTCGATCCTGAAAGCACGATTACAAATAGATTGTTTCTTAGAATTAATCCGATAGGAAACAAACGATTACCCCAGATCATACATAACTCTGAATATCAAGCCAATGTTGGTTGCTCGGCTTACACCCGTTTAACACTTCTCTATCAATAGAATCATAAAAAGTGTTATCGAAAGTTCCGCAACGTTAATAAAAACAGAGAACGATTTTAACGTTTGTTCTCTAAATCATAGAAACGAGACTGGTTAAAGCAGATTTCCAATATGTATTTGTTAGATACACCAAGAAAAATCCTGGAACGGATTGTATGAGCCTACAGGAGGCTATTATGGGCAGACAACCAAACTAATATAGTTTCGGAAAGGCGCGGTCGGCGGTGGATGCGATTTAATGTGTGGTATAGATGTGGTGCAAAAGGCGATATTTGGTTCAAGAATCTTGCGTTACAGCAAGAAATACTTCTTGCTTTCAATATCGCTAATTATAATTGTATATTTAACGCACTCATTTGTAACAGAACCTTACTACACATTCAGCAATGGTTAACTTTTGATGTTAGCAGAATATAAGACAGAAATAGTCCTAATCACTAACAGAAAAGCTATGAAGAGCATAACGTTAGAGATTGATGCCTAAAACTTAGTAACCCAACCGGCAACTACGTATCTAGGAGTAATTATTGGCAGTAGACTGTCATACAACACATATCGTTACCTGCAGTGAAATAAACAAGCAGGGTGAACAAAGCATTGCATATGAAAGAAGCTCGACAAAGCAGAAAAACTACCTAGCGTAGTTACATTTGCCCTGATGTATGCCGCACCAATTTGGGCTAATGCAGTGCAACAGGCGACATCCATAACAGCATAACAACCAATGACCTATATACTTATAGTCTATAACTTTATAACTTTATGCTGGAATCAGAAGGCATATAGAATAACGTAAGAGGCGCTGATCACAAAGTGAAAAAGATTATAGAAGTTTTAAAAGAAGCAGAAACGCGATGAGAACCTATTTCTAGTCGAATAGGTCGCAGCTTATAGCTAAGCCAACCTCGAGATGGTAGACATTTGATGTCTATCGACATTAGACATGACATGTGGACGATAAGGCTTATTGCTCAATATGTTGTGAACTTTTTTATGCGGTGTTACAATATTGCAATAACATACCATCTCCACCAGAAAATTTGAAGGGATGAAACGAGTTTTAAAGGTTCAATGTTCCCATCATGAAGTAGATATATAACATTACAAAAAGTTTAGAGTTACTAAATAGCTTGGAATGTGGATCTCAAAGAGTGATGATTGGAGCATTTTATCGTTTTCTAAACATGAAACCAAATTTAACTTAAATACTTTGAAACTCATATGGGTACTAAACGATTTATTATAATCCTTCATAGATTTGATTCCAAACATACTCAACCCTCCATAATTTTTGAATGGGTCATAGAAACCTCTTAAAATTTGGTATACGTGGTGATCAAACAATGTTCTAGATAGTGCAATAACATCCAGAGTTGAAAAATTTATGATTCAATTACAATAAATCGTTTAGTACCAATATGAGTTCAAATCCTTCATAGATTTTACATGGGTCATAGACATATGTTTTGTTATTTTGCATATACGTTTCAAAATTATCTTTTTTATTTTTCGTGGTAGTTTTAGTACAAAACGAAGCAAAAGGCTTTTAACTTTGCCAAACAACAATTAATGATTACAAATTATAAAATAAATCAGACCCAGTGTGATTCTATCAATGGAACATTAATATAAAAAAACTGTCATATTTCTTTAACTCCCATTTGAAACATTCTTAATTTTCGATCTAATGAAAAACCTCCAAGGATATCAATTCCTTAACCTGGTAAAAATATATTACGCGAATTATGGCTTCCGTGGTGAATTATTAACTTAATTCAATTCCAATCTGACAAACTTCCCAATTTATCTAATTAAATTATTGGCCAACTACCTTAAAACCCGTAAATTTTTGGTTTATATAGCAGGTGAGAAATTTATGTCATATCTAATATATTCCAGGGTTCCTCATGGTGCTGTTCTATCACCAACTTCATACATTTTATACACTGGTGCCATTTCCACTGTATTTACCAATGAAATATGCTTAGCTCAATATACAGACGACACAGCCATATACAAATTCAGCAGTTAACCCCTTACATAATAACTTTGGAAATACAAAAGACTATCAGAACCCTTTTCACATATTGCAATTTCTGGAATATTAAATTGAATCAACCTGTTTTCCACTAGATCACGCAAACTATCATCTTCTTGTCAAATTTTTTTTTGGAATATACTAAAAATATTTCGGTATATGGTTGGATCAAAAATCACAGCTGACATACATTTCCTGACATTTGCCTTGTTAGATTAGAAATTTGAGTGTTTTTTGTGTTGAAAGAAAATTCTTATCAATTGTTAAAATGGAAAAATCTGTGAACAATTGCGTCAAAACTGCAATTTCATTGTAAAGCACAAAAGTATTACAGCGAAGAATCATTATTAGTAATGGTTGGTCGTGAAGCAGTCAATGACGAACCTAGTGCAATAACACCATTCACCTCAACTACTATGATCTTATAAAAAAAGGATACACACAATTTTAAAGAACAATTTGGGCTTGTCTTGCATTTTGCATAATTACGTCGTTTACGTGAGTCAATTCATAAAAAACAGTATGGTGTACAATTATTGGTTTTTGGAACAAGATAAATATATATATATATATATATATATATATATATATATATATATATATATATATATATATATATATATATATATATATATATATTTACATATCCAAATAATATCAAATAAAATTCTGGCTGATAATAAAAGAAATAGTATTGCCTGATGTAATTGTTTGTATTTTTCCAGGATGAAATTCTGAGTGAACAATCTAGTTTTTGAAAATACAGAGCTTGTGAAACAACATTAACTTGACTAATGATGAAATACTGATCAATAATGATGACACTGGTCACTCTTTGGCCTATTGGAAGGAACTGCTTATGAACATCACCATGTTAAAATTGAATTTTAAAATTGAATTTATTTGTTATTATGAACAAATTTTGTTAATATAATTGTACTCTTTATAAAACCAATCTAATATCACTTTTTGCAACAACAATTATGAACATTGCAATATTTCTGGTCTTGTTTGACAAAATAATCTTATATGTTCATCTCACTGCCTAGATACAACTCTTGTAATTCAAATAAATATAATGTTAGTCCAGAAGTTATACCCAAGTCGAGATCCATATTTTTGATTAGATAGGCTCCCATACAACTAATCAATACCAGTTGGTTTCAATATTTAGGGGATTCGACTCTTAGGACATAGATGTTCCATCGAATGAAATCCTCAGGGTCGTATCACAAAAATATTCAAAGGAACTGGTATTGATTAGTTGTATTGGTTCCCCATCTAATCAAAAATATGGCATTATTATAATAATTAGATGAATTATAATATTTTCAATTTTAGTTAAAAATTAATCGTGAAATTCGCTTAATAAGTTTAATTAAATAAGTTTAATTGCTTAATTTACCGTTTTTATGAATTTTTTATATTACTTTTACTAACACATTCAAATTAGTTTAAGGATAAGGAAAATTTTCCTGTAATTGGACAAACGCGTGAAGTTTTTCTCTAATTTGTCCTAAATAGTTTTTGTAATTCAAGGAAAAAGTTTGGACATACTTCACGCGAATGTTTTTTCATTTCATATGACGTGCTTTTTTGATTTAAGTTCCCCTGTAGAACAATATTCACAAGATTCTAGAACTGCTTTCGCAAACAATTTAATTTAATATTCCAGCGACTGCAATATTTGACAAGGGCTCGCTTTTGATATTTCATTTTTGTTATGTTAGGGTCAACTGCAAAGTATGCTCTATAGCTCAATACATTGGGAATATGAGCAATATATAAGTTATATGCCATCTACAAAATTCGTAGGCAGTGACTTTATCTGGTCACTACAAAGCTACATTGAAAATTTTTGTTCAAGTCAGAGAGGATAGGGAAATGTAAATCACTGATAAATGAAGAAACGTAACATCTTGTCACCAATATCATTTTACGATCTAATTACGATCTGATCAAGTGAACAATGTGTGGTAAGTATTCAAGACCTCCATTGTTGATGCCGCCAAGCAAACACTCGCTTTAGTGAAAGTTAAGACCAAACATGTTTGCTTTAAGAAGAAGTCATAAAGCGGAAGATATAACAAGAAGATATAAAGCAGTTCTTACAAGTACGATATCTTAACGTATTTGTAGACATAAGAAGTGCGAATGGTGGAGGACTTAGTAAGTCTTAAGAGTGGTTCCATTAAAGAAGTCACTGGATTACACCATACCTTAGATTTCGGTCAACTGCCATGCATTATCAGAATGCAAACTATGTAAATATATTTTTTGTGCACTGAAAGTTCTTGAATCTTTTCTGGTAGCTCATCAGCCCAAATACGAAAATTTTGTTTGTTGACATATCCATTAAGCCAAAAATGAGCTTCATCACTAAATACAATTTTTCGATAAAAAATAGGATCAATTTGGAGCTGTTCCAATGCCAATAAATCAAGTGAAATGTTTTTATTAGAAACGCGAAACTTGAGAACGATGACGAGTTGATTGATTGAGGTCTTCACGTACATTTATCAAATACTAAGAAAATGGTTCGAAATTTATATTGTTATAGTGCGTTCTGTTGGACGATTATGAACACCATAAAATGATCGAAGAGCACGAAAATAATTTTTGACAGTACACAGTTTTTTTAAATAAATTTCCTCACTTAGTAAACGTTGTTATCGCGTTGGTGAAATATTATGAATACCGAATACAAATATCATATGATAGTCGACACGCATGAATCTCAATGAACCCCAATTGGAAAAAACGCCCTATTGGATCACTATTTAAAATATATATATATATATATATATATATATATATATATATATATATATATATATATATATATATATATATATATATATATATATATATATATATATATATATATATATACATATAAATATATATATATATATATATATATATATATATATAAATATATTTATATATATATATATATATATATATATATATATATATATATATATATATATATATATATATATATATAAATATATTTATATATATATATATATATATATATATATATATATATATATGTATATATATATATATATATATATATATATATATATATATATATATATATATATATATATATATATCAGCGGCGTAGCGTCACTTTTCTAGGTGGTTGTTCAAAGGCATAAAAAATTAAAATAGACCGTTTTACAGTGACAACGATTTAGGGCTTTTTAAAATCTGCACCATAACCTATTTAAATAAATTTAAATGTTGAACAATAGAAAAACTTTTTGTAAAAGTCCAATGAATATTAAGTCTTTCATACTAGGGTCAATTTGTAATACGATTTACGATCGTATCTAAAATATCATTAAATAATTTCGGATCACATTGTTTTCGTTTAGAAGCTGGCGAACCACATAGATCTTTAATTTTGTTGTACTTTTTTTTCAAAATCCAAACTACTTTTATCGATACTTTTTTTAATCTCGTGAATTTTTACATTCCAGTAACAAAATAAGCTCCAGTAAAAATAAAGTTTCAAACTTCTCTAAAAAATGAAGCAAACCACCAGCCGACAAAATTATTTGAGAGTCCCAAATACTAGGCGCCGCAATAATGTCTCCGAAAAATTGAACAAATTCGACTCGGTATGTTTGAATAACGTTTATTACTCTAAAATTTGACGACCATTGGGTGGAAACTGAGATTGGAATTTTCTTTTTAATCACTTCATCCAAGGCATTGGACCAATTGGAGGAATATGAAAAAAATATTGAAATACTAGCCATAGTATAGAAAAAAAATGTGCATGCCGTAATATGCTGTACTGATTGAAAAAACACTAAATTTAATCTATGAGCCAAACAATGAACAAACAGGGTGTTTGGGTAGACTCTTTTGACCTTAATATGAGTGCCACTTATTTCTCCCGTCATCACAGCAGCGCCATCGTATGCCTGCGCCCAACTAATTTTTTTCTATAATCATACAAGGCAACCTTTCCCAAAACATTATTGGAAATTCCTTCGGAGTAACGATTTTGACTCACATCCGTAAATGTTATAAACGATCTTGTGCTGTATAAGTTTCGTCAACCAACCTAATAACCGTGATATAGATGTCACATTCGAAGTTTCGTCTAACAGGATGGCGACGTTAAGAGATTGATTTATTTCCACTTTAATTGCAATTAAAAACACCTCACTGATTGAAGAAATTACTTCGTTTTGAATTGTTGGTGAAATTCCCTTAAAAATCGAATTTCCGTTTAAATGGTTAAAACGGTTCATCATACTTAGCCAAATAATTGAGAAGTTCAATATAATTTCCCATTTTTATTGATCTATGGCATTAATCGTGGCCTCGAAATGGCATTTCTTGAGATTATTCGATTCAAAATAGCACGATTTTTGGTAACCATTTCGTAATGGCGATTCTCCGATATTTGAGTTTGTTTATCTAATAATTAATCTACTCGAAACATTCTATAATAAAGCATACAGTTTATGTAGTATTGAAATGCTTTTTTCATGCTTTTGCGTCGACATACTTAAATGATTAAGATCAGAATAACCACCTTCCGTCCAAACTGCTTTATCATTTGGGGGAAAGACGAGAGTAACAGTCATTAGAAAATAAAAACGTGAACCGTTTTTTTCATATGGATCGTACTTAAAATTGTTTTGAGCGGATAAGAAATTAAAAATTCTAATAAGATTTTGTAAAAAACTTTTTGAAACCTGTGAACAATGGAAAACGCTGTTGTGTTATTGATTACAAATTGTTTGCTTTGCCAAAAAATTGGTCAATGCGAATGGTTTATGAATATGTGAGTTAAGTTTTGTCACAGATAATATTTTTATGATCCTTTGCTACATAAATGATGAATTAAAAAATAATTTTAAGATTGCAAAATATGCTGGAGTGTTCAGTGAACATCTTGAACTGTTTGACGCTCCGGCCCTGATATATATATATATATATATATATATATATATATATATATATATATATATATATATATATATATATATATATAAACAAAGGAATATAAAATAAAGCTTTTCAGTTTTTTGTAATGGTTTGTTTTCCATTCGCTGAGATACTTTGGTGTCAAGTATGGATCCTATTTACATGTTATGTGGCACGCTATTTCAATTTGAGTGAAAACATCTCGTATACAAAATTATGGCTGGGCTTGAATTATAGTTTTACTTCCGTTCGAAAAGGATAACAACATTAGTTATGTTTGCTTGTTAGTATATGGCTCCAATTTGCATGTGAGTCAAGCTATTTCAATTTAAGTTAAAGGCGATGGCCTTTATACAATGTCACGTGGACGGGTTTGTTCTAGGGCCAATTTATACTATCAGTGAAGTTCGTTCTCTTATTTCATTATAATCAATTTATAAAATTTAATTGTAGTGACGTCATAAAAAGCACATCTTGTACAGTTAAATATATAAGTGATAACAATTTTGGCCCAATTTAAAAATTTAATTCGATTTGTATTTTATTTTTATGAGACAATTTAAAAATTGATCAGTTTAAAAAACATTTTACATATACTTAAAATGTATGTCTGTGTATTATTTTATTGCCACTCTCTGATAACAGATAACAAACAATATGTGTTGCGAAAGGATGTATAAAAATCGATAAAAATTTAATTTGAGATAAATAATTTTTTTAAACAGTTTTATTCCCCATTTTCATTATGGATGGGTACATATTAGAAAAGATGAATTTGATTAAACAGGAAATGTTCTTGTATATATATATATATATATATATATATATATATATATATATATATATATATATATATATATATATATATATATATATATATATATATATATATATATATATATATATATATATAAATATATATACAATATTATCATTATACCATTAACCCGGCGCCCCTACCCCCCAGTGACATTTATATAAACTTTGCGTATATAAATATCATAACTTTTCTTGTCAGTTTCTTTTTTTTTTTTTTTGATGAAGAATTTTTGTGCTATTATATCTCTCAGCCTGTCTCTTTGCTTAGTTGTTAATTTCAAGATGTATAACACAAATAAAATGTTGTTTATCTTTTTCATAAATATGTGTTAGTGTATGTATGTGTGTGTGAGTGTATTTCTCTACGAGCGTACGTATATGGAAAAGTCAAATTTTATGTTCTTTTTGGTTTGGAATATTATTTTCACCAAGTTATTTGGCAAACGAGAAAGCATAATAAATATAGTACAGAGGAAACAGAATGGCTGTAGAAATTGAAGACGGGTGTGGTTGTTCCTTATAAATTAAATAATATCAAGCAAGAAATTATAATGAAACATGAAATTTAATCTGAAAATTATACAGTCTATATACATGGATGGATTCAAATGTATGTATGTATGTATTAGAATATCGTATATTCGTATATTCCCATACATACATATTTACTTTATAAATTATTTGCTGAGCTTTTATATGTTTTTTATGTGATCGTATCTTTGCGATTGAAAGTTTGTCATATCATTTAATGCTCGAGTTGCTTAGTCGAGTATATTATTGAATTTTAAAATCAGTAATCAGTATATTATTGTTTCTCTAGAAAATTCCCTTGAAGAAAGCACATTAAAGCTTTTGCAATAGCTTCCATACCATAAACATTTTTTTTTATTGATTCTGAAGCCTCTCAAAAATTAATATATCCTATCGAAGTAACGATGAATGATAAATTTGTTGATATGAATTGTGTTTAATATTTGGTAAATGATGTACCATTCTAAACCTGAACCAAAGATTCAAATAAAACCATCCAATTAAACATTGTACTCTAAATGTCTGATATTGTTTAAACTATGTCAGATAATTTGTTACTTAAGAAATAAAAGAAGCCACGGGCATCGGCCAGTGTTGAGTTAAGTTAATTATTTCATGTAGATAAAGTTATCTGGTCAATTCATTAATATAAATCTCTGTAAATGTCTTTGCCCAAAAATAATCCAAAAGTTAATCTTGAGTTTCATACCTTTAAGACTTGTTGGTGGTTTATTGAACGCCCATTAATGAATCTGTCTCGATAGATATCTTATTTCTCAACTTTTCTAACTTCCTCACATAATTAATAGTCGAGCTATTTACTTGTGTGGGAATGTGTGATAGACTATGTAGCCTTCAGGGTCGATGTAGTTTTATGTGATTACGTAATGATAAAAATAATTATTTGCCAACAAGCCATTTGAGTTCTAGTAGAATTAATATGTTACGAAAGAGAGCCTGTCAGTGGCTATCGGGGTTCGAATTAAATATAAATTAAATGTTTTCTTGGTGGGAGTAAAAAAACTATACCGCAATTAATGCTGTTTATATAGTGATATTATATAAATACGCTAAAAATGCCTGGTAAGTAGCTGTTCAGCGTACAGCTGTGATAAAGGAATGATCTACAGCCTATCTCTGTTTTAAATGAAAACGATATGGCAAAAGGATGATCAATATAACGACATAGCTAAAATGAAGATTCGTAGTGATACAGAATACTAATTCCGTCCTTCCGGAATAACTGTTCCATTGCATGTTTACAAATTGGTAGTCATTCTATGTATTGGGACCTCTAAAGATACATTTGGTTTGTGTCTAAAAATTCAAAGTTTTGTTATTCGTTTCTATTTTTCAAATATGAAGTTAGTCTCCGACGATACAGTTATATCCTCCGTAGAGTTTTTGGAATATAGTTGGGCCTCTAAACTACACGGTTTTTATATGTAAAACACAATTATTTTATATGATTTCTTTTTTTATATTATGAATTGTATATAACAACATATTTATGGTAACTGAAATCTCTTATCAAACTACATCTAGCCAAGCACCATCTGTCCTCAAACCTTCATACTATTAGAATTTATATACTCTGAGTTTCTGACCACCATAATACAGATATTCGTGGAAACTGATATGCGAATGTACTAGCTCGAGGTAAGATAGAATGTAGGGTAGACAAACCTAGACTATGCTTGAAGCGATCTAAAAGATTCATATTAATACCGGGAAGAGGCTTGAAAACTGCCATATTGGGGAGCATCCAAAAAGGATGGGTTTGGATGCTAATGATTTCTGCAAAAGCTGTTACGAAGTATAATAGGAAGAGACTATAATAATTAACCAACAAATAATTGACCACCTATCGGGATGGTTATATCAGGATAAGCTATTGGGTCTACAAAAGATCTACAGTTGGTATCCTTTAATTATAGTTATGATACCAGATACTGTTGATAAGGTGATTTTGGGTACCGCCTTTATGAAAAAAAACAAATTTGTATTCGATATTGGACGAAGAATATTATCGTATTTTAACTTTAATCTGCCATTGTAATTAAATAGCCAATTATCAGGCGAATTGGATCAACAAACTAAACAAGTATTTATCAGACTTATAAACTATTGTTTGAAGTTAATTAGATGGAGGTCCTGGAACCGCTACGGCCATATAGATATTAAAACGATTTAAGCAAAAGTCTGCAAACAATTTTACTGAGCAGAATGTAGGCAGTCGGTAGTACAATGGTGTGAAAACTATGACCAATACATGACTGTCATTCAAAACGCAGCCATTACAGGATGATTTTTAAAATTCTTACCAGAAAAAGTTTTACTGTTGAAATCTCTGGAAGTATACCCAATACAAACCTTAAAAAACGATAAAAAAAGCTAATACTGAACAATGGATGTAGTACAAGGTCATAGATTTAAATCAGTGGCACTCCGGGGATGTAATATGCACATTAAGATAATAACAAGGGATTTGAGGAAAATCATTTAGTATATGGCTTCTGTATCATTTCGGTATCAAGACGAAAGGTCCGATTTACAGAGACCATTTGCACATTGTACTGACAAGTAAGATGTTTTGTCTGTCAGTGTAGAATATAAAAAAATTATACTTTTTAAAATATTAAACATATAAAGGCCGAATTCAACAAAAAATATTCATGA